>JASDQU010194211.1:17922-34014 GCA_032191745.1 Picea mariana | reverse complement strand
TAAGATAGCTAAACACTAGTATAACTCTAGTAATAAAGCATTAAAATTTAGCAACAAATGAAGGTTGTTATAGATAACTATTGCAGAGATACAATTGCATCCTTATGGCTATATCAAACAAGTTGTTACAATAAATAAATTTTCCACCAAAACTTGCAAAGAATCCACCCAAAAGATGCGTTGGGACTAGTAGATTATGCTGGCAAACTCTTAACAAATTTTGATGGTTGATAAGAGAGCAAAAAAAAATGTTATGATGACTTTTCTACAACCCTAATGGCTATAGATTAAATTTATAACAGAAGTAAGACATTCTTGGCCAAATGAGATGCCTTAGTGGCCTAGTTACATGTATAGCATATAGTTTAATTTCCACTTAAGACAACTTCAATATCTAAACTTTTCATTATTACCAATGCAATAATTTATTTCTCCAATGCACAAAGACAAGTGCCTTTCTATTGGAAAAATGGAGTCTCTTGATTAAAGAAGTTAGATGAGTTACTTCCTTGGGGTTGTAAACCCTTTTACACCCCAAGGCAAACCCTAACCAACAAGGAAAACCTAGGAGGGTGTAATCCATTTCACTCCTCCTAGTATCCTTTGCATAATAGATTATTCCAAACAATTATAATGGACTTGGAGGGGGTTGTATGCCCTTATACTCCCCAAGAGATCATCACATTAAACTTACAACCAAGAAAAGAGAGAAATGAACATGAAATCCTTACCTAGTTTAAGCATTAACAAGATGAAACCCTAATTCACCAAGGGAAATCCACAATAAAGCAAGAACAAACCTCCAAGAGAGATAGTGTATCATCCATCCATCTAATAGCATAAGTCAAACCATCACAAGATAATGTAACCAAGAGAGATAGAGAAGATTTCTCAACTAGGGCACAAATTTCAACCAATGTATTCTTCTCACAATGGGAGAGATATGATAAAATGAGATAGAAATGATCTCTATTTATACAAAAACTTCTAACAAGAGTTTGTCCACTTAGTTTAGGGTAAACCACAAAGAAAGGGGAAAACAACCCTTACTTTTCCCCTTTACATTATAAAATTCAATTTAACTTTTAAAAATTGCACAATAGAAACCCTAAGGTGACATCATCCCTCTAAGGGTGACATATTGACCCCTCGAGTAAGTCATTGGAGTATAAGGTTGAGGTTGTTAGAGCTTCTAGAGACTCCCTCTTATTCACTATATCCTCCTCAAGTCCTCTCCCACCAAATCGTGCAAAGTGTCAATGAGTAAGTCATTGGGCTAGTAAGAGGTTGGGTTAGGTCTTCCACGGTGTCATCTCAGGCCTCCAAAGGCGATCATCATTATTCAACATGTGGTTCCCGGTATCCAACTTGTGGGCTTCAAGCCCCAAGGAAGACCAAGCTAGGCTTGTTCTTCCAAATATGTCCACCAACTAGGTCTTGCAAAGACAATGAATACACCCTCCAAGGATCTCAAGTCAAATGCATCATGATGAGTAAATCAAATTAATAAAAGAACCATCCAAGCATGTACATCCAAACTACCTCGTCAAAATAAACAAGTGCTCAAAGACCCTATGTAATTTTCCAAGTTTAGGTATGGGAGGGTTGACAAAAAAACCTATTGGGTGAATCTTACCTCACGTCTAGGAGTGTTTCCCAAAGGGAGCTTTCTCTAAGTCATGTGGATGAAGTGACATGGATGGGGGTAAGAACTTTTGGGCATGGAGTTCATGACATGCAATGGATTTTAGTGTCTCATTTATGGGTGCCTTTGTAGAGGGTGCGTTGCACCTTCATTTTCAGTGCAACCTTTTTCCAAGCCCATTTATTACCTTTTATTATTTTAAGATGATTCTAGGTTGAATCCAAGGTGGGGATTCTACCTAAGAATGAAAAACAATGCCCACCCTGACTCTACCATGGTCACATCATGCTTCCCCAAGTTGAAAACATGTGTGTGGTGTCTACCTAAGCATGAAAAACAATGTCCACACATGCTCCACCTTGGAAGACATTTCTATTAGTTATTTTTCACATGTCCCATCAGTTTCTTATGAGAGACATGTCATTTTCCTCGATATCCCTGGGCAAGCATATATAAGGTTCATGATCGGATTTTATCTTTTTCCATCTACAAGCCTCTGGGCCTTCATTCCCTTCTTCCCATGAAATGAGGGACAACCCCTTCTTGGGTCAGTACACTTGAAAATCCCAAAAGGTAAGGAAATGAGGGGATGAAGTGTGGAAAGTGACAAGTATGGTTAGGAATGGCATGATGACTCATCAAGAGGACCTCCTAGTAGCAAACCTATCCCCAAGGGTGACCCACTTACTAGGGTGAAATGTCAACCAAAAAAGTGAAACAGGGTAAAGAGCATAATGTCCAAGCAGATGTCACATAAATCAAAAGAAATTATAGATGCAACAAACTCAAATGACTCAGATATTGAAATGACACTTACCATGATACTTGGCTTGTACCTCATGGAGCAAGACCCAATGTCTTCCGGAAGCCAGCTGATGTGGTGGATATTGTGACAATGATCCTGGAACTGTGGTGGTGATGTGGGTCTCTGTCTGTGCCAGTGAACATTGATGGTCAAGATATCTCTCGGTACTCCATGTCTACAACCTGAGGGCCTCAAGACATCATCTCCTTAGTTATCCCTAAAGTTGGGGATAACAATGTTCATTTCCTTATTTTTTTGATGTCTTGTGTTTTCCAACAAGAAGCCACTTGGTGGCCTTTCATACTACAAATGGAACATACATTAGAGTGCCAACAATTAGCAGCCCTGTGGCCTTTCTTCTTATAGTAGACACAAACCAAATATTCTTGGCCATGCCTCTTGGATTTGCAATTGTGATTATTGGTTTGTTTTCTTTGTCCCCCAAATCTAGGTGCATATTTGGGTGGTGGAAACATCCCTTCATTGCCCTCGTTCAAGCTTCTACAAGAAGATAGGAATGGTTTGTTGTCCATTCCATTTTCAATTTCCTTTTCTTGAGTTGAAATGGCTTCTTTGACAATCCCTCTTACTTTAACAAAGGTTATCTTGGTGTTTCTAGCTTGAGCTAAGGTACAAACACTCACTTTCTCTTGTCCACCAAAACCTAGGCCTTCGTGTTTGACCCTATGTTCAACTACAATGGGGATTATAATCCATTGGCTTGCCTAGCCCTTGATTATTGTAGTCCATTTATTTCATGATCTTGGAACCTATGCCTTTGGTATGATTTTCAGAAACACTAAAGAGTTCTTGAGAAAGGTCCTTGGAGGATGAGCTTACCATGCTCATCTTTCTCATGGTATTGGCTTCTCCAAAAGAAATGGAAGGTTACTTTGCTTCCTTGGTCTATTGGACAACTACCTATAACTTTACCAATGTCTCGTCCTTCTTTGCCAACTCTTGGTGCAATTGAGGCATCATCTGAGTGAGCCTTTCTTCTTGCTAATCATCTAGTTGAATTAGCGTCTCTCCCACTTGAAAGAAATGAATGTTGGTCTTGTCTCAATCTATCATAATAGTGGTGAGAGAGCCCCAATGTTCAACAAAGTTCTCCTTTAACAAAGGAAATGTTTTAGCAAGGTCATTTTCCAACTTTGAAATCCTCTCTTCCAAGTGTTGATTCTCTTCTTGGATCTACACATTGGTGGATTTTAAGTCTTCTAACTTCTCTTTTAATTTCAATGCTTTGCCCATGATAGATCTACTTTTTGTTGAAAGTGCATCAGCTTCTTCAAAGTTAGGGATTCAATCATTCTAATACCAATATGATCCGTAAACAAGAGGCTTATAGCCCACCCATGTCACCAACATGGATCATTTTGCAGAAATATAGTTTAATGTGTATGAAATATACAATTACTCGCTGACAAGGATGAATGAAAGACTTTGTTCTCTATGCAATTCTAAGTGCAAGCCTTCTCTTCTTCTAATGATCAATAGGCAAAAAAAAAAAATGATTATGCACTAGGTTTGGTTTTAACTTTTGGTACCAAGACCAATTCCAACTGCAACATTCAAGTGCTATGTAACAATGTTGAATTTAGATTTCGTGCATTCTTATGTACAATATGCCAATCAACAACACACTACAATTATCGTATTTAGAATTGATTTAAAACTTGGATAGTTTGCTTGCAATGACAATTGCATAAGATAAACTTTGTGATGCTAAACTTAAAGAAGGCATTCTGCAACTCTATTAAAATAGATATTGAATATTGATGCAATTTCACAAGCTTCTCTGCCCATAGAAAACACAAATGCATGTAAATTCTCCAACAAATTAATAACCCTGCTATTTGAAGGTACCTACACAGCAATTAAGCCCATGGCAGATCTCTTCTCCAATTTTGTATAAAATGGATCATGACCGTAGTCTAAATATTCTACGAAATGAATGTTCTTCGACAATTTTTTTCGGAGATATTTATGGAAATTGTTAGATTTGCATATTTGAGTGATTTATTCTATATAATCAGAATATTCCAAGAGTTTTTCAGCATGTTGAATCCATTTCTGCATTCAAAACTAGATTTTAAACAATACAAAATAGTGATTTCATACAAATTTATGTCACCGAATTCGGATGAAAAAAGACTATCTCATATTGACAAGTAACTAATTCACATTTGTCACTGTCACGTCGCTATAAAATGTGTAGATTGGGAGCATTCTAGTGAAAAATTAATGATGCCAACTCCATTTCTCCACGTCGTACGACATGCTTATGAAAACTAAGAGTTGAAAGGGAATGTATCTTTTAAAATTAAGATGAGATCAAATTTTCACATCTTCTTATTCACGACTCTGACAATATCATAATGTATCTGTCGAATTTTTACGCCTTCAACATAAATTTAGCACTTCATCCATGATCTCTTGCAGGCCTTCCAAAATGCTCAGTGATTTGAATTGTGAGTTACATTTATGTTAGTCACATCCAAAGTCCAATCAATGAATGCATGCACGGAACTCGCTCATTTTTCTTTCCTCTTTTCGCTTTTTCGTCGAAGTTGAAACAATGCACTTTGAGTCAGTTTGCACTTGGATTTCTTAAGATCCAATTTGGTTTCCGAGAGTGCATTTAATGTTATTATAGTCTGGTTCATATCTTACTTTGACATTGTTTTTGTTGTTAAAATAATTGATTTAATAGTTTAGAGTATTATAATTAATTATTATGCAATTAAAGTTGTTTTTAATTGGTTAAGGGTTATTTCTAACTTAAAAAAATAGGTTAATGGCTCATGATTCAGAGGTATCTTGTCAGAGTGGAAGTCTATTCTTATGGATCATCAATTGGTTATTTTAGGTGACGTGGTTTTACTTGAATAAGGATGATGAATCAATCTACATTAGCAAATAACAACCACTAATCTACTTATTGAAAACTAAATTATATTTTACCACCTTCAAAGAAAAAAAATCACTTAATTATATTGAATCTCAAGCTATTGTTTCTATTCAATGCAAAGCAATGAACTATCATGACCTCAAAAGTAGCATAAGACAATACATGACCCAAATGTGTGTGGTTCTTTTAAGAAAAAGTTAGAATGAAATAATGAATTAGTTATATGTGTAATCATATAATGAATTAGGTATATGTGTAATGAAATAATGAATTAGGCGTATTTCATTAGGTATATGCTTAATGTGAAAAAATCACGGTTATAATTTTGTATTAAACACATGTAAGATATGTAGTAGTGTGATTATTGTTTGGATTTTGTGTTTTGGGATGAATAATGATTATTTTTAGTTTTAGTGTTTTAGTTGAATATGTTGTTTATGTAAATATGATTTTACTAATAAAAATAAGGTGTATTTGGTTCATTAGGTTACATTTTAGCGGTAAATTGGAGTAGTTGTTATGAGAATGACCTAAGTTCAAATCTTAGTAGGCATGCTTCTTCATTGCATGGGGTTTGCTAGACATGGTGATTGATTATATTGAATCGGCTCCAAGTATTTAGACTTGGGGACCCCCCTAAAAAATCTCATGAGCCTTGTCAAGTAGACTCTACTCTCCCTTGACTATGCTATCTTGCACTTGATTGATGATTGTGTGTTGTTGGTTGAAATTCTTGAATAAATATGTGTCTAAATTCCATGCTTTCAAATGTGGCCATGATAGCTTGCATTAAGTTCCATCATGAATCTAATTTTCTTTTCAAGGTTTTTCTTTTTCATGTTCCTCATATTAAATGCATCATGTGCTTATGGTTTTATTAATTGATTTTATTGAAGGGATCTAACTTGGTGCTTACGTAAAATTGTCATGAGATTAGTGACATGGAGTAACCACACCATTGCAAATCCCAATAGAACACAAGCATGTAATTGTGATGAGTATAAAAACAAGTGCATTAACGTGTGAACACCAACTAGTATGTGTATGTGAAGTGATTTGTGAAGAAGACATATATAAGAAAGAAGTGGAAGAATATTAATGAAATCAATTTACATTTTCACAATGTTGTAAGGCATTATAATGATTCACATGCTTGCACACCTAGATTAGTGGATGCCAAGTTCCAATGAGGGTGTGTAAGGGGTTTTTATGCACATGTGACACAAGGTGGCATGATGAGTGGAAATAGGTAATTTCAATTAGTTTTGAAGCCCATAATATTGGTGTCTTACTCTTTCTAAAATTACAATACCATTATAAGACTTCACACAATATTACAACTAATGATTAAGTGAATTGACACCCAAACCCCAAGTGGCTAGGCATGGAAATTCAAGCATAATGTGAGAGGGAAAATGATGGTTGCAATACTTTTGTGTGTCCTCTTACCTCATCTAATTATTATAGTCATCCCTAATCATTTAAAGGCATTCTTGTGAGTTTCAGGGTGAAAAGGTGGACCTAGCCAAGATTTTCTCATTAATGTGTTTGGCCCCTGGGCTTGGGGACCACCTTCACCAATTAAAATTAGTGTCACACATGAGGGTCTTAATAAATTCAACAACCCACATAAAAAATTATATAGCGAGGATGAAGGATGTGCATAATTTTTTTTTTTTAATTTTAGTGAAGCACCATTCTGAATGAAACCTAGACATTTGCCTCTGAGGGCCTTTCACATGTATTTTAGGTTTCCAATTGAAATAAGTTTTGTATCTCCAAAATAGGCTACCTATATGCTTATGGAGTCTACAAACTCAACAAAACTGATAGAATTGGATTCCTAAGYTCATAAGTAGGAAAACATGCATTTCAAAATTTCCATGTCAATAAGGCAATTTGAACTTAAGGGATTATAAAAGGTATRAAACTACACTACTACATTTAGGRTCAGAAAATGAATTCATTACAACTTTGATTTCRAMAAAAACYCTTTGTGTCATTTTTGGCCTCAAAATTGGGTGTAACCACAAAAAAAATAGCTAACATCGATATGTCAATGCTTTTATATGTCGTATTAGTTGAATATAATAAAAAACTAACATAAAGTGACATTTTAGTCCTTAAGGAATTCATTTTAGAAAACAAGTTCTTGATTCACCATGTTGTAGAACATTTCTCTATTTAACCCTGAAGTGAATTCAAATTTAGTAGATTGGAACCGATAATCATGATGGACTTGGTGATTTCACATTATATTCATTGCAATCTGTCATTATTAAAATGGTTTAAGATTACATTTAATTATCCATTTTTAAATGCCATTTTATCCACATCTAAATGTAAATTTATCCATTTCTTAACATTTCTTTAATTATAGACATGCCAAAACTGGAGCTTATACCCATGTGGGGTCTGCTTCAGAAGTGGAGGTCAAGAAAATGACATTTTCTTGTAGATGAAAAAATAGAATTAGTATAAAATTATGGAAAAAATAATGAGGATGATGTTCAATATCACTCATTAATCAACCTTCTCACAATGCTCAAATGAGTATTTGAACATTAGGGTTTGTTGGCTTGTTCATTCAATGTGAACTAGGGTTTGAAGAGCATTAGGGTTTTGTTGGTTTGTTCATTCAAGACAATTTAGGTCTGTTTGTTGGTTTTCTCTATTCGGTCCCCTCCTCTTGTGGAAATCAATAGTTGAATGGGTAAAAATTATAGTGTTGATTCTCTTTCTAGAGAAATGGCCTCCACCATGATGATTACAGCCACAAGAAATACACCAAACTAGGATTATATGTAATGCATTTGGAAATATTTGCAAACATTTAGCAAATGCTTATTATTTGAAAAGACACCAATTTGTGAAGTAGTCATGGATGAATTTACACTAGATTCCTATAATGCAAAAGGGGCTTTGTTTTATCTTTTAAGTTAATTCATCCTAGCTCATCATTGTCAGTATCAACCATGGCCTATGGGAAAATAATACTATAATAATTTCAAACATGCTTTTGAATGTCGAAAGAAAAAGTACATTTGTTATTGGTAGATTTATCAAGTCCACCAATGAAATTCATACTTGCCTCCTTGACACCTATTTTCTAGACAACAATTGAAAGAGAATGCTTGGAAAATAAAAGATTGTGTCTAAGCAGATCATAGGCACCCCATGGAATCATTTCAACCCAATTGTTTGATCTAAAGGAATTCATTCTTTAGATACAACTCAAGCATCCAATACTATCAAACCCATCCTGATCAATGATAATGGAATCATTAGTTTAGATTTTAAAGATTATGAGATTATGAGGATTGAATTTCAACACAAAGAACATCCACCCTAATTCACTTGCTAGGAAGTTGATTGTATCTGTTTCAATGATGATGTTTAGAAAGAAAATACAATTTACCTTTTATAAATATGCATCATCTCTTGGTAGACACTGCCCACACTTGTAGGACCCTCAAAGAAATGATTTAGTTGATTTTGTTTTTTGTGAGATGCATTACTTACATGCAATAAATTATGTTTTGGAAAGATTATGGTTGGTGTGTACCTATTATATCAAAATGTTGAAATCTCATTTTCACAAAATGTATTGGTAAGATCATTAAAAGTTATAAGTTCATGAATCGATTTAGTTTAAGGTATTTTTAACCCAAAATATAGTAGTGTTGATAAGGATATGGTATATTTTATTGGGATATTGTAACATCCCCCAATCTAGTTGAGAAAGATCATGGTGCGAAAAACTTGTAAATTAAAATTTTTTGCTATCTAATTAAATTCATGTAGCTTCCAACCACAAATTACAACCAGATTTAACCATTAATTGTTACCATTATTTATATGCACTTAAAACATGTTGAAATAGACATGAAATGCAACTAATAAACTAAATCCCAACAACATATAAATCATTCTCAGTTACAGAGTTAATACACAACATATAAACTCATAATGCAAACATAAACAAGATAAAACACTTATCTTATAAATAGTTGTGCAACCAGCTACTTGGGAGGAACGTTCCACCCAACCATAGACTTCTTATTCCAAATATCAATATAAATTCACCCTTGAGTAGGGTGGTCTCTCACTTTCCTCTCATAGCTCATAAATCCTACAACCCATTGGTATTCTCCTTCATCTATCCCAATTTTCCACCAAATCTCTTCCTCTCAACTTGCCCAACCCAAGAAATGTACCCCTTCACTGATCTTAGTCCCTTGGGAACCCAATTCATTTATCAGGGTCTCTCTAGCATAGGTAACCAAGAATATCTCTCCCAGGAACACAAGGGAACTTATTTCTAGGATAAAATACCAACAAACAACAACACATACTTATTGTTATAGTGCAACTCACACATGAGTTCATTTTTCAGACCTGACAACCTAGCTCTTCAATATTCAGCTCCAAAACACTCCATATATGCTCCATCATGCTCTAGAATTCTCCCACCATGGATGTTCCAGCTTCCCAACTCTCCTTTCTGCTCTCTCGTTTATGCTCTCTCATTTATTCTCTCTCCTTGTTGCTCATTCCAAAACATTGATTGTCCAAAATCGTTGCAACATCATGTTAAGGGGTCTTAAATCCCTTTAACTCAACAACAAGAACCAAACCCGCCACCAAGGCCCAATTAGACTCTACATCATTTAAGGGTGGAATGGTTCTCCAAATCTTGCGATCCGGCCAATTAATCGATGGGCTTTACATTTTCTTGTGAAGGCTTCTCCTTCAGTTCAGACGTTCTTTTTTTGTATTTTCTCTTAGGTCGAACCGATATAAGATAAAAGTCGGTAAAAACCAACTAGGTAACAAAGTGGTAACAAGCTTAACTATTGGAGAAGAGGCTCAGATTGGGATAACCCTTTCACTCTAACATGCAGACAATGATTCTCTACCACATGCCTAGTACTAATACTTTAACCATGTTGGTATTCCAATTATTGACCGAGATACAATTTATCAAAAGAAAACATGCATGTGATAAATGATGGCAAGAAAAATAATTCCCTTAACTCTAATCATCAATCACATAATAACACAACGATTGATTTTTCATCATTAAAGACAAGAACTATAAAACATTGAATCAGATAACTTATCAATAGATTTAGAAGCTCTTACTTGTTACAACATCCATTCATGAGATGAAATAAAAAATAATTCTTCTCCACATCCAATCATGCACACTTTTGATGAAAAATGCAAACTTGTCTTTGGTGCTAAACATGACTTCTCAATTAAGGTAGCTCCGAAATAGTTCTTTACAAAATACAAAAATGAGGGTCTTTGCAACAACCATCAACCCTTGCTTACAAGTCAATCCTCTTATTTATAACATACTATTAACTAAAAATAACTATTAAAGTGTAGCTAAGTAAAACAAAACTCTCTACATGGCGCTTTCTTCTATCATTC
Source organism: Picea mariana (assembly GCA_032191745.1). Lineage (NCBI taxonomy): Eukaryota > Viridiplantae > Streptophyta > Pinopsida > Pinales > Pinaceae > Picea > Picea mariana. The sequence continues at coordinate 23,211 of JASDQU010194211.1, read as the reverse complement.
TTCAAAGAGTCATCAAAATATCTCACTTGAGAGGATGACTTCTCTCATACTCTAACCACTTGATGAAGAGATCCTCACATGTGTTAGCATACAAGAATCTATGTTGTTCCATTGGGGATGAAAGGATTTGTCTTATCTCGACTGCCTGTGCTCGATACTTGACTATTCTAGCACTTAACTACTGTAACATGGCTCAAGACTTGATCGGGTGCTCCATGAACTGTCACACCTGTCCTGGCACCATGTCTACCACCTTTGCTATTTCCATAGCCCAGATTGAGTCTTGTTTGGCATGTGACTTGACTATGTCGTGCAAGTTGACAAAGTCATTGGGTGTGCCAAATTCGGGGAGGTGGATGTCTCTCATTGCTTGGTTGATATTGGTCCAACTTTTCTCGCACTCGACCCATTTCTCTTGAATTTCCAAATGAGGTTCCTGAGCCATTCTTACCCAATATTCAATCGATTTCCTTATGTGTTCGATGCTTCTTTCATTTAGAACCCGGATGTCGTGCTCTTCGACGTCTCAGCCTTTTTGCACTGCACTGATATAGTCGATCCTTTCCATGGCGTGGTGTGCTTTTGCGTACCACCTCTCCATATCCTTTCACGTTGCTAGTGCCATGAGGGTGTCTTCTTGAAGCTCAACTATCCTTGCAATGAATAGGTGCTGATCATTGGTAAATTTTCTATAGGCCTCCTCGAATTCTGTCCTCAGGAACACTGCGGCCTGTGTGGTGTTCTGGTAATACTTCAGCATATGGTGCATATGTTCCAATTCCTTTAGAGAAGCGGCCAACTCATCTTCATCCCTTTTAGCTCTGTCTAGGGTGGCATATGTGATTGTCATCCCTGCACCGATAATTTTGGATGTTTTGGCATGCTCTATATTTATCAAATTTTCCTCTGTGGTGATGAGGATGGAGTGATATAGAGTGATCCTCCTCTTCTTCGTGGTTCTATGCATGATAGATTTTATTTTTTGGTCCTAATAGATGACATGTATGTCAACAACTTCATCCACAGATTCGGGGTTTTACTGATCTCCCCAGGTGAAAATATTTCCCAGATTCCCGATGGTATATATTTGTTAAAGACTGAGTTCTTGAAATTCCTCCTTGTGTTCCAAAAGTCTGGTTTCTATTTGTTTCTCATAGGGAAGTTGAGTACCGATTGAAATTGAGGCATTGGGGGTAGGATTGGTACTTACTTGATCATCGGTAGTTGAGACACTAATTTCCTGATGTGGAGCTTCTTCCTTTTGTTCGCCCGACCCTGGCTCATCCTTTGGACTATCCACTTGGGTCTCTGGTGCATCAGGAAGCTTAGTGTCCAAGATAATTTCGACCTCTTGTTCATTCCGTGGAAGGAGAATTTGAGTGTCGAGAGCTAGGGAAGATTCCTTCTCTGGCTCCTTTTCCTCTATGATCTATATAGGGGTCACTAGGGATACCTCTGGGTTCTCTTCATCATCATAGATGTTTATCAATTCAATGAGGGGGTTTGGTGCACTTGCTCTCCTTGATGTTTTGACTGTCTCCGACTGAGCTGAAACACCCCCCAGTGATCTGGCTTGTGGCATTGTGATTTCAGGGTTGTCTAACCCGATGATTTCATCAATGTCTATTAGTTCAGGGTTGCTTGGGATTTTCTGGCCTCCATCTAGGTTGTTGGCAGGGGACCCTGTCATTCCTGTGAGGTCCGGGTCATCTTGCAACTAATCAATTATTCGTTGTGCCATTTCTATCATGATAAACCCCCTCTCCCGTGCGTCTTGAGTCATAGGGAAACCTTTGTTTTGCAATGGGGCTACCAGGGGAATCTTTGTTGCTTCTGTTGCTATCATTTCTTCCTTGGATATGAATGCCTATTGAGCCAATTTCTCTATGGTTATCACTTGTTCATCTAGGTTCATGGCCCTAAAACTAGTCATTTTTGGGTCAGCCATCCTTGCCACCACCTCATCCCAATCTTGGGAATTTTCTGTGAAGACTTCATCTTCAACATTGTCGTGGGCATATGACCAACATGACGACACTTGTGAAGAGTGTTGCAAGACCAGGCCCTTTGGATCATGCTTGCGGAACCGACCTGTCTGGAACTTGAACTCAAGATGGCTCATCCCTTCTTGTTTGGATTGATATGTGTCTTTAACCAAGTAGAAACCTACATGGAAACCATAGGGAATGAACGTCCACTTCTTTTCCTTGACCAGGGTGGCGTTGTAGCCTTGCAGGATCATTTGGTAGCATATTTCTCCTACTATAAGTTGGTCTGGGACATGAGCTTGTAGGAGTTGTAGCACTCTGGTGGCCCCGAACACTCTGATGTAGGTGTCGCATGCGTCTAAGTACTAGTGGCCTACTTTGGAAATCATCTTCATGGCCACAGCCGATAGTCTCAGACATTCTTTCCTAAAAAGAATGAAATAAATATGTGTGATGAATTCATCGCAGATGAGGGATTAAGACTTCTTGTACATGTTCTCCTAGAGGATGTTGAAGTAAACATGGATTGAGAGCTCTGTGACATGCCAACTTAGATTCATGCTAACGAAAATGTTTCTGGCGCACATGACATCAAGTAAATATGAATCCATGTAGAAGGTTGGTGTCTCTCCTTCTTTTGGCATCTGAGCCTGTTGTATGCAGATGCTCAGTTTCTTGGAAATGATGGCTCCCCAGCTGAAGTCATTCCCAGATATTTCCACTGTGTAATCTAAGGGCATCCATGCCTCTGAAAATCTAGAGCAGTCCTTCTCTCCATACAATTGACAAGTGAGAGCCATCAAGTAAATGTACGTCTCCCTTAATTTGGTCGTCTGGTACCAGCCAGTGCTCCGGTTGGTTTATTTCTTGTCATACCTCCACCATGAAGCCATCACTTAGCTGGTGCCACGGCGCTTGTAGAAATTCACGACGAAATCTGTATTCAGCCTCTCCTCGAGATCTCAAAATTTTGTAATATTTATGAACCTCTACCGAAAGGAAGATCCCTACACACCCACCATTATCGTCGTTGATTAAACACTTCTACATGTATGTGTGGTTGATGATCCATTTTAGAAGTTATATAAAGGGAAATACATGGGTTATTCTTTCTACTATGTACAGGTATGACCTTTGGATATTTGGAAACACCTCGTTCTCAAGCACTCTCACATCTGGGTCACTGTGTGGGAGAAATTCTGGGAATTCTTCTCGACTGATCTTTTTGAAGAGTTCTCCCCAATGTGGGAGTGTCGTCTTGGATCATGTTCTTTCCTCTGTGTCTCCAGAGGCCAGAGGATGGATGAAGACCTTCTTCTTTGTTGTTGTGATGATAGGTTCCAGTCTCAGAGTGTATTCCAACTGTTTTGCGACCCCTGCAGAGGAAGCTTCGCCTACCTCTTGCTCCTTCATCTTCGACGCCCTCGCCGATCGTCTAGTGGTTGGATTTCTTGGAGGCATTGTTCCTGCAATTGAAATAAACCTTCAGAGACTGTGTGAGGAACAAAACCGGATAAAATATAGGAAATTTAACCATGTAAAATCCAAAGACTTGGATACATACCTCTAAAGCTTACTAAAACTGGTTATTTGATACTCACGGGATCTCTACAGCTCTTAAATTACTTGTCTTTCTTCTTTGGATGCTCTGAATTCCTTGCACGCATAATGATTTCATTTAAAACAACTCAAGAGAATTTAAACCATGGAAGAACTTACAGTGTCGCATCAGCCATTCAATTCGGGTGATGAGTGAAATTTAAACAAATTCTTCGTTGAATCTCTGCAACTTAAATTCATCATGGGTTGATGACAGAGGCATGGAGGGTGATGTGGTCTATCGAGAATTTTAAATGGTTGTTTTGATTGGCGCACAAGGTAGAAACTAATGCGATATTTGGTATTAATTAGCCCAATGCGAGATTTGGTATTAATTAGCCCTTTAAATGCTCAAAAATCCGATCATACCTAACACTAAAACATCCCATCGTGTCACTCTCTCAGTGGGTGGATCGGGGATCGACGATGTGCTATGAACGTTTTCATTGATATCCTTTTGAAAAAATCCTCTGAAGTTGATTGATTTATATGTACAATGCCATCATGGCAAAGCTGACTTAGAGGTGTGACTCGGACTTAGGGAACCATGAATGAATCAAGGTAAAACTAGACCGTACGGTTCTCCATTCTAGTAAAGAAATTATTAGGGTCCTAACCTTCACATAGGTAGACGAATATATTCAGATGTAATAAAGGTCAATATTAATAAGGCCTTGCAATAAAATAGAATAAGTCAGATGTAAGAAGACCTAATAGAAGCTTCCACTTCTAGAAGGATCTTCCTCTAGATGCTTCTTTTCATAGACATATTTAGTATAAATAGGAGTCAAGGGTATGAGAACCCTATCTTGGATATTATTGTAATAGGGCACTGTTCAACTGGAGGTTTCCCCCTCAAAGAGGCCCGTGAACATTGATTTCAGTATCAAAGTGTTATTTATGTTGTTATTCTTATATCATTTCAGTGCTATTGTGGTGATTATTCTGGATATATTACTGTTATTCTACCATTACTAGCATTTTATTTCTGTTCTGCATACTTTTTATATTTGGTATATTACAAGTGGTATCAGAGCACTTTCCTCGGTAGAAAGTGTGGGTTAATTTTTTTTCAGGGTAGATACGTATTCTGACATCTTTAAGCCACAAAGATCTGTCATTACACGCATAAACCCACGGTTGAGGGATTCATACACGTAGGAAATACAAGTGGTACTTAAGCACACATATGTTGGCCACCCTTTTAACCCCTGTTGGTACCCCTTCGAGTGGTAGCACATCAGACAACACCTGTGTACAGATCGGCCTAGATTACCTGAAGCCCTCTTTAGATAAACTGATCGATCGCCTGACTGCTATAGTGTCACCGAGAACAACACTCGGGAAGATACTCTCTAGTACCTGGGTAGTCGGGTAGTACGGCTAAGGGTAAGGTCTATCCTCCTTAGTTAGTGACTTGAGATATTGACCGAGTACTACTATTGGACCCCACACATATATCAGAGAGCTATAGCATAGGGAAAACCCTTGTCTTTAGAACCCTTGAATACCTAAACCCTTGGGACAAAAACATAAACAAATTAAAACAAACAAGATCTATTGTCGCGCAACTATGTTCGGGTTTCCAAGTAAATACACATTTCTTTCTGATTAAGCATTTGGGCATTTCCTCTCTGCAGTATTCTTCAGACTGTAGTATAACTCCACAGGTGTAAAAAATAAAAAAACTGGAAATTTTTTC
>JASDQU010194211.1:0-11668 GCA_032191745.1 Picea mariana | reverse complement strand
GTTGATATGTTCCTAACCCAATCTTCTCAACCACTTGGAAAGGTCCAAGACACATATTCTGAAACATAGAATGTTTTCCTTTAGGTTCATTTGATTTGTCCCACTTTAGGACTAAGTCTCCTACCTCAAAATTCTTCTCTTTAGAATTATTCTTATAAAACCATCTTTTAACTATCTGTTGGTGAGATATTAACTTTGATTTAGCTTTCTGCCTTTCCTCTTCTAACATGAGAAGGGTGTCAATTCTTTGTTGTATGACTGATGAGGGTTTTCCTCTTGACTCTTGAGCAAGTTGAAGGGATGTAAGATATAGCTCGTTTGAGAGAATGACTTCCTGTCTGTATACTAGAAAGTATGGAGAATTCCCAATGGATTCCTTTGGTGTAACTCTATCAGCCCATAAATCATTATGAAGTGAGCTATGCCAATTCCTCTGGTTGTCTATAATTGTTTTCTTCAATATCCTCACTAGGTTCTTATTAGTTGATTCTGCCACTCTGTTTCCTTGTGGATAATAGTTTGTAGATTATCTAATTATGAATCCTTTGTCTAGAGAAAACTCCATTAATAGGGTGGAAGAAAAGTAAGTTGCATTTAAAAAATAAGGACAGAAGGCACACCAGACCTTGTGATTAGTTGTTGTTCTATGAATTGGATCACCACCTTCTCGTTTACATGAGTCAGAGGGATGACCTCTTCCCATTTTGTGAAATAGTCTGTGGCAATCACTATGTACCTATGTTGTTTTGAATAACACGGTGTAATCTCTCCTACGATATCTAACCCCCATTTCTTGAAAGGCCTGGAAACGACCACCAGTTGGAGTGGGACGGCTCCTCACTTCTCCCTCCCCATGCTTATTTGACAAGTCTTACAGTTTCTAGCATATGTGTGAGCGTCTCTAAACATAGTAGGCCAATAATAGCCATCTCTCAGTATTTTATGAGTGGTGGTGTTTCCTGCAAAATGTCCATCGGTAGGACCATCATGGATCTCCTTCAGAACTTTTTCTGCATATTCACGTTCGAGAGATATTAAAAGTACCCTATCATAATTAACACAGAAGAGAATCGAGTTTATGAGGCGATATTGTGATGATTTTAACCTGAGGGCTCTCCTTTTCCTAGGACTTAGGCTTTCTGGGAAATTTCCATGATGCAAAAGATAATTCAGTTTCTCATACCAAGACTCTTGCCCTAGGTAGACGTATGAAGCTTCACCACACAACAATGCTAATTCATTCTCCCAACTGGGGTCTTCATTTTCTTGGTCCTAGACTTCAGCTTCCAATTTGCACAATCCCTATCTCTTAACCAATTTAGCAGGTTTTATATCCAGATCAAATTCTTGGACTACTACCATCCAGTTTCCTCTTCTTTCCCCCATATATTGTTGAGTGAATAAGGATCAGAGTGCGGGGTGAGGCACGATGACTTTGGTATGTTTCTTAAGGATGTAAAATCTAAAGTGTTTCATTGCCTTATATACCTCCTAGGCATGCTTGTCTATAGTGGGGTAATTTAGTTCTCCCTCTTGGAGATTAGTGCTCATGAACGATATCGGGGCCTCGTTGTTGTCATTATCCTTATGAGTTAATACTGCAACTAACAATTGGTTAGAGGAAAAAATCTTTGTTGAAATCGGGGCTTCACAACACTGGAGCTTGAGATATTTCAGTCTTAATATCATTGAAAGGCCTTTTTCATTCATCATCCCACTTAAATTCAATGTCTTTACGGATCAATTTTTGTAAGGGTTTGATAGTTTCAACGAAATTGGGAGTGGATTTCCTCATAAAGTTGATCTTTCCGAAAAACGATTGCATCACCTTCTTGTTGTGGGGTAATGGAAGATGAGCTATAGCCTTTACTCATTCTGGGTCTATGCGAATTCCTAATTGGGATATAATATGACCTAACAAATTCCCCTACTCAACACCAAAGATAGTTTTCTTAGGGTTTAAGGATATACCGTATTTCCTACACCTTTCTAAACTTTGGGTTAAATGTTGGATGTGATCTTCTCTATTCTTTGAATACACAGTCACGCCATCCAAATAAACCACTACACATTTGTTGATTAGTCCCTGAAACACTATGTCCATGGACCTTTGGAAGGTCGCCCCTGCATTGATTAACCCAAAGGGAATACATTTATAAGCGAAGGTTCCCCACTTGGTTCAGAAGGTAGTTTTCAAGTGGTCTTCTTCTAAGACTATTACCTAGTTGTAACCTGAGAAACCGTCTAGTAGGGATAAAATATCAGAGCCATAAACTGTCTGCAAGAGTTGCTCCATTGGTGGGAGTGGGTAGTTGTCCTTCTCTGAATCTCTATTGAGATTTCTGAAATATACGCATAAACGAATCTCCCCAAACATTTTCCTCACAGGAACCAAATTTTCTACCCATGCATAGTGTCTAACCTGAAAGATAATTTTGGCATTTAATAGTTTCTTCAACTTCTGACTAATGCGAGGTTCCAGTGATGTGTGGTACTTCTGGAGATTCTGTTGGAAGGGTTTCACTTCGGGATTTAACGGGATAGTGTGTTGATGATACAATTATCATAAGTTTTCAGATCTCAGTAGGACCACATGAAGACATCTTAATATTGTCTAAAAAGTTTGAGATAGGCCTTCCTCTCCTTTTTAGATATTGTCTTGCTGAGATTTACATTCTAGGGGTTTTCTGGGGTTCCTAGATTTATAGTTTCATGCATGGGACAGGAACTACCCATCTTTGCATTCTTTGACCCTTTAAATATTTCTCTTAGATAAAAAAAGGTTTTCTAAATTGGCTATTCCCTTTGGTATCATGTGAGATCTAGTTTTGTCTATCGATTGATCTTTCTAAGGATCATTTTCTATTGATTGTTCCTGGAATACTTCATTGTCAATAGCCAAGTCTTTAAAATTATCCTGATTGGTCAAAACATTTATGATCTGTTCATCTCCTTCAAAGACCTTCCAATTAGCAATATTGTTGGGCACCGATGGTTTGTAAAGTAGCTCCACAGTGAACTGGAAGGCTTCATAATATTCTAGAGGTGATAGCCTTGAAGCAACAATGTCTGAGAATCGGAAATAATTTTCTTTGCTCTGGGGATCGTTGTAATGTTTAAGGCTTCAAAATTCTCTATTAGCCTGTGCACTTCCTGTTGGTAATTCCTCAGGTGTGGGGAGTTGCAATGTATAGTGTTCCTTACTTGTCTAACAATGATTTCATAATCTCTAAAAACCTTCAATTATTTGAAGTTCAATACTATGGCTTTCTTTAGCCCCTGTACTAGAGCTTCATACTCAGTGGTGTTATTTGTGCATTCGAATTCTAGTCTACAGGATAGGAAATGTCCTTTACCATTTGGATCAATGAGGATTCACCCTGCCCCTGACCCTTTTTACGATTTAGATCCATCAAAATATAAGGTCCAAACTTGTGGGCAAAACTTATCAGCTTCCTCTTTCTTGTCACTTTCCTCTTTTTCTATTGTTTGTTCTGTGATTTCTAACGTAGGTTCTTGACAGAAAAGGGTTTCCACTGCCGTCGTCAACAATTTCTCTTGAAAAATCATTTCAGAGTTTTGAGTAAGAGGGAAATAAAATGAGATGTGGGAGAAATTCTGGAAATCAGAGTCACATGAATAATTTCCTAGCACGGGGAAACCTGTCGATGAGGGTTCATTAAGGGTTTCTAAGTCGGTGAAAATATGTTTTAGATACATTTCCCTATCAATCCTGATCATATTTGCATGTCCCTTTAATGGAAGCCAAAGGTGAGCCTAGTCTGTACTAAAGTATCTGTTTAACTTCTCGGACCAATATCGACTCAATAACAATCCATAAGCTTCTGGGATTTCTACTACAATGATGTCAATTACTTGAACAACTTAGGAATGTGTCGCTATTCTAATCAGTACATCTTTGAGTTCTCCCATGACCTTGGCCTAGGTTCTGTCTAGCTATATCACACGTTTATTTCTTTTGAGAGGAACTGCATTCAATGTTTTGCAAATAGACAGTGGCATAACATTAGAAGATTCTCCTGAGTCAACCAAACAATTATGGAGGTTTCTGTTGAAGACTTTAAACGTTAAAAGGAACGGTGGGACAAAAGGTTTTCCCTTGTTATCTTCAGAACAAGTGTTCGCAATTGGTATATTTCTTAGATCCATGGGATTTAGACTTCCTCCTTGGTCAGTACTTGTTGTAGGATTTTCTATTGATTTCAATGCTTGTAACCTAAAATCCTTTGTTGAGGGATTCTACATATGTCCATAACAGATATATTTTCCTTCAACTTCTTCAAATCTTCTACTATGTAGTAATCTAGCTTGGTCGATTCATGTGTATGAATGTTTATAGGGTTTCTTCGGGGAGAAAAAGGTGCTTTCGGGTGATCAAGAGATGGTTTTCCTCCCGAATTTGGGGTCGTAATAAGGTGGTTTGAGACAAGTTGACCCCTACTTCGTGTTTGCATAACCAAGACTTCTGCGGGTGGTTCTTGAACCTCAAATAGGTCATCGAAATGCATAGGTAGGTCAAGGTCCCATATCAACGTGGTTGTTTCTTCTGGGGGAGCAACTTCATCTTGATCGACGATATTCATAACTAATCCGCTTGATTGTTCGGTTAGAGAGACATCATCTAGAAATCGGTTGACCATCAAATTCATGGCATGCACCCATTGAGGGTAGTCTCTTTCAGAGTGATTCTCTTGATGATAAGTACAGAAAGAGTCGAATGCTAGATTTCCCAGATCAATGTTTAAGTTGGCTAGGGGAGGTTCAATTGATTTGAATGGTGGATTTCTTTTGAAAAAATGGTTATAGGGCCTTTGGCCTTGGTTTCCCTTCCCTTCACTTCTCTCCATGTCTATGATTTTGTTTGACAACTTATTGACCATGCGTTGTAGGTCCTCTATGTCCCCACTTCCTTTTTTAGGAGCTTGTTCTATTTGTTTCCCTAAGGGTCTAGTTAACAAGAGTCCTCTCCTGGGAGGAGGTTGAAATTCTTTCTTAACTAATTAGACCTGGCCTTCTTTGCATCATTTCATTTGGAACTCTATTGTTTTGGCTTCTTCAAAATTCTCAGCTAGGGTTAGTTTGGTAGCCCTGTTTAAAAACATGGAAATAGAAGTTGGGAGAGCATTAGCATATACTTCAATTTGCAACTCTTGAGAAGGTTTAACTTCGGGTTGAAATTTGTTTAATATAGTGGTAAACCTTTGATTGAAATCTTTAACTTTCTCCTTTGAACTCATGGTGGCAGAGAACAATTCAGCCATCAAAGCTCCTGTAGTGGTTTCTTCTGAAAATTTGTCTAAAAAATCCTTTTGAAACTTCGTTCAACTAGTTATGGACCTTATAGGTAAGTTAAAATACCACATGGAGGCCAAGTTCTCAAAAGTGTAGAGGAAAAGACTACATACTACGTCTTCATGTTGGACATTCATCAGTCTGATAGCTAATATGAATTTCTTGATATGGTCTTCAAGAAATCCTGAGGTTTCAGGGTCAAATTTAGGGAGTAACTTCTCTGGATGTTGGGGGACGTTATGTACTCATCTAGGTATGGCAAAGCATCTCTAGCTAACCAAGGTTGATTTTTCTAAGGTGGGTCTCCCCTTTCTTCATTATGGTCATTGTTATCTTCCATATCTTTAGATATCGAAGTTGAGTGTTCTGAGTTAAACCCTTCCTCTTCAGAGAGATCATTTGGCTCAGAGAAGTTGTCAGCTAATGTTTCATGGATTAGATTAAGAGGATGTTCGATTTCGGTGAGGGAAAAATCTATCAGGTCTTCTATTGTGTGCACAAAAACCTGGTCAGGGGACTCGACCACTGGTCTGCTTATTTGTTTTCTTCGAGGAAGTTGTTAGCACTCTGTAAATTTTTTTCGGCTGATAGGAAAATGGTAGAGGTAACAATTTCAACTAGATTTAGAAATGGGCACTAGCCCACCCAACTCCGAGAGGGCTCTCTCATGTCACTTGATATTTCTTTGGAAATCATTGTCTAGATTTGGTTCATTTTGGGGGGTATTATGAAGTTGCTGAAGAAATAAGGGGTAACATTTGGGCTATGGAGTCAGAAATAAATAATGCAGTAGCAGGACATTAGAAGTTATCTAGAAGAGAAAGGCTAAGTGAGGCAATGAGTCAGAGTTTTCAAATTGAAATTTGCATGGAAAAAGAGGAAAAAGGAAAACACATAACTCCTTCAGAGCATATTAAAATGAATTCTGAAATAGTTGAGAAGAAAATCACATGAATTTAAATTGCTAAGTCTAGAGCATCATCAGATGAATTCCAACCTTTTAACTCTCCAATTTAAAAGAGGAACTTGCAAATGGAATTTTAAAGACACAGGAAACACACACTATGAAAGAAGACAGAACTCATATCACAACCAATTAGAATCTTTTCATAAACAGTTCAAAAATTTGCTTCTGCGTCATATATTCAGTTTAGTTTCATGATCTTACAAAGTCTGCATGCAACGAGGTTAGGCCCCCTCCTTCTCTCATGCCTTCTATATCCTCGGGATGATATATATATAGGGGATTTACACATGGAATTCAAAATGATTAAACTTCCCCATAGTTCTAAAGATAGAGGTTGGTTACAAAAAGGAGTAATGTATAACGATAGTTTTCCTATTTTACAGGGATCATTACAAATATGTCTAACATATCTAAGGCTTTTTCTTTGAATGCCATATGTCCAAAATTTGTTGGAACATACTCAATTCCACTTGAGAATTTATTCTAGCACGGTGATTTCCTCTTTTAGAGTGTTCAACCAGACTGGTTGATTTTACCCAACGCTTTCGACCGCCTCGGCTCTGGTTTCTGCCTTCTATCGTTTTCTTTTTTTCTTCTTCACTTATCACTTGTAGAGTTCATCTGCATGTCCTTTGATGATTATGTCCCTCATAACAAGATTTAATTTGACCCCTGATTCTAGTTCTGTCATAGGGTCAGTATGGAATTTGGTTGCTAATATCTGCACAATCAACCTTTCTTTCTTACTCATTGATAAGCTTGCCATGTTAGTTGAAAACCCTATTTCACTGGATATTGTTTGATTGGTTTTGTCCATATCTTCCAACTTTGCAGAGACCACGATTTTTGTTTTCCTTAACTCTATAGAAATTAGGAAATCGATCCAGTTTGAGATTACTTCGCTTGTGAATGAGATGATGATTTCCTGGAGCAGAATAATGCCACCCATATTTGAATATCGGTAGTCCTTGAGTCTCAATCATGAATTACCAACAAGATTACTTGTAGGTACGTTGGTTTATCACGCTTGGCCAATCTATTTCGAATGATGAGCCTTAGAGTTAGTTATCTAATGGTGTTCGCCTGGGATTGCACAGACGTGAAGTACCTAAACAAGTGGCATGAGGTGATTTGACTAGACGTTACCTTCCCCCACATGGATTGTTGATTTGACATATTCAAATGACATTAGAACACGTGACATCGTGGATTTTGGGAAAACATTTTTAGGTAGACCGCTTTTTTCCCTGATGTACCTCTGAAGGTGCCACATGTCCATGAATGAAACCATGGTAGTTTTCCCCAGCCTGCCTTTGCATAATTAAAATTCGTGTTATTTCACCACCCGATATGGGTTTCAGTCATTGATTTGGGTTTATTCAATATCCATGGTCCATTGAATCCTCTCCTTTTCACTCCTGCTATATTTTTCCACATGCCACCACATATGACTTGGACCTCCAAATCGTGCCATGTCTCTTCACGGCTTTAGTCCCCCGTTAAATTTGAAACTTGGATTTCAAGTGTAATTTTTATGGTGATAACATAGGCTCCAACTAGGGATGCTATCCTCCCTGTGAGGTAGAAAATAACTGTAGACCCGGTGCCTTCTTTGTTGGGCCGCTTTCAAAACATGTGCGTGTATCCTGTTACATCTTGGGGACTGAACGTCAAATTTTAAAACTAAACTTTGTAAACTTCTCTCAGCTGGATGCTAAAAAAATAATGCTAGGATCCAACTGTATATACAACTAAAAATTTAAAACAATGCTTGATCAACAAGCTTATTCACACACTCCTACCTACCCTAACTGCTAAAAAAGGACTGTCAATTAAGTGAAATCAAAATTCCAATGTATCCATGACAACATTCTATCTACTGTTTGTTTTCTTTGCACTTTCTTGTTCCAAAGCTTTTTTTTTGACAATTTGTTCAAAATTTTACCCATAATTCCAATTCTTAAAAAGTTAAAAGCACCTGGACTGTTCACTTCTTCTAATAGGACCGCAAATGGATCTTCTAAAATATGCACAAAACAACTATCATGTTTCACTTTCTTCACTATATTTTCGTTTTTAGGTGATTTAACTTGTTGAAACTGACAGATCCGCTGAGAAGTCTAGTAGTAAGGATTTTTTGAGTCATAAGGAAACCATGGCTGGAGAACATCATCTAGTGTAAAAAGACTCATATTTGATACATACATTGCTTCATTGCAATCCACTATTATTTTTAGATTCTGATTGTAAACCTTCTCCATATAATGTGTCTTGGGATCATGAATCATATGAAAGAATGTTTCCTCTTCAGGGGTCAAGACAGAAGAGAAATATTCCTTCACAAGTGTTTTTCCGCTGCTTGGAGTCTCCATAGATGCAGTTTCAAAATCTTTATCCATGTCCAGGCTACTTAGAAATAGGATCACTACGCCATTTTCAAGGGAAGAAAGACAACTTTGAAATACCTTGTCTTGCTGGAAATATTGTTGAACATCTACATTAGTCTCAGGAGAAGGAAAATGACTTTTATCAACAATTTCTTGATCAACTTATTCTTTGATATGGTGGTTAAGCACAAGTTGTAACTCTGAATTAGAATATCCTTTCAATTAATCAACTACATTATCATTTAGTGCAGGTGGGTGTTGTTGGTCTTCCTTATTGATAACAATATCCTCATCTAAAGCAGTGCTATTGTGAACACAGACAAACTTCCCTGTTTCTTATGTTATATCATGATTTTATTTCAACCATTGAAAGGAAGAACAACATAAAGGAAGATAGTTTTTATTTGTAAGTCAACTACTTTATTTATATTTAAAATCATGTCTGGATGCTTTCAGATTTGAAACATTACAGATATTTTGTTTCAACAGTTTGAAAGAGGAAAAACACAATGGCAAGGTCCTTTTACCTAATTTCAAACTTTCTTCAATTTTTTCACTGTTTTCATAGGCACGTTTTTCAATATCTTTGGATTGTTGAACATGCTCTTTTTCGGCTTTATCTTTGACCAATGGCTACACTTTTGAACTTACAAGATCTTATACACAACAAGTAATAGGGACATCAAACACCTAAGAAGAGTGCTGCAATATCTTGTCAATTTGTTTTGTTGGTTTAGTGTGATTTTGCATTAGCACAAATTCATTTGTCTCAATAATGATATTAGAATTTTCTTTCAACAATTTAAATGCAGCAAAGCATAAAGGTAGATAATTCTCTTCAGCTGATCCAACACTTTTCTCTTTGTAACTGTGATACGTAGGCTGATTTATCTCACCGTGCTGCTGAAAAAAAAATGTCTTCAACATCACAATCATCCTCATATTTGTCATATACAGGCAAATCAACCACATATGTGATGTCATCTAAAAATAACAAACTAATAACATCAAACTATTCTTCAACAAACTGATTTGTAAACTCATCTTCTTGACTGTCTACAAATGAATACATAAAACAATCAACCCTTTTCTTATCATGAGATGGATCAACACCCCCTCTTTCAACATGTGGAATCTATTTTTTTGCAGAATCATTGGTATTGGAAACTTCAAGAGGACCTATGATATTGTTAATTCTATGCTCAAGATCCCAATCAACCCTTTTCTTTTCATATTCACTTTCACGTTCTTGAGCATTCAGTCCCTCATTTTGGATTTGTTTACATGATTGGATGTTGTGTTGAATGTCTTGAGCATCATTAAACATTTGTTGTAAGGACTTAGGTCTTCTTTCCATTAGGAGGAAAGACGAATCTTGATGGAGAGTAGTTGCATAATGGAGCATGGCAGCAGCTTCAGTGGATTGAATTTCTTTGAACAAATTGTGATAGATACTAGAAAACCTTCTACTGAATATAAAAATAGTTTCATTGCTCTTCTTTTTTAAGGCATAGAACTCTATAAGTTGTAGATCCAAATATTTCTTCCTGCCCCAAAACTTTAAAAAGACATCTTTCAATTCCTCCCATGAGCTAATTATCTCTGGATGCAAATTTTTAAACCAGTCTTTGGTGTCTCCTTTCAAGGATTGAGAGAAGGTCATAATACAAGCATCATCATGGTCAATCTCAAACAAATATATAAAATGCTCAAACCCTTGGATGTGTTGTTCAGCTGAGATGGTATCAGGTTCCCCATCAAACATAGGTAGGTACTCAGTGTTTTGGAGGAAAATCATGAAGGATGTTGGGTAAATTTAAAGTTATGTATCTATGCTGAGTCTTGGAGGGTGTTGGATCAACTGATGGAGATGAAATATCGACCCTGGTTTCCTGGGGCTCATCAACTTGGTTATGGTCATCACATGGCCCAGATGGAATTTTTTTATCAAAATCAATGATACAGTGAGGATATGCATGTACAAATTTAGGAGGAGGATATACAATTGAAATATTCTCATGATTATCATTAGAATGCAGTAGGGAAAGACACATTAGTTTGACATGTTTAAGGAAGGACCAGAGGCAACTTATAAAAAAAAATAAAATGCTTTGAAAAAATCTAATTTTAAATACTTGTTTTCTTCCATAATGTCTTTTCATACCTCTATCAAGGGATCTCATTTCTAGTGGAGTATCTGAATTACGTTTGAAGACTGAGTGGAGTCACCAATAATGTTTTGGAAGTCAGATTTTGTATTGAGAGTGGATTCTCCATTGAAAATTTAAACTTTTGGATTCTTCTACCAGTGGAATCACCTTCAAACTGATTTTCTGATGCGTGGAGTCACCAGAGAAGGAATACAACCAATATGTGCCCAAGTGTCTGCTACTCTCATAACTTAGAACTCAACCATGTCGTTCTTTCCTAGGGAAAATTTTCAATTTCATCCCCGGCAACGGCGCTAGAATGTTAGCACTTTGTAAATTTTGTCTGGATGATAGACAAATGAAAGAGGTAACTATTTCAGCGAGCTTTAGAACTGGGATCTAGCTCGCCCAACTTAGAGAGGGCTCTCTCATGTCACTTGATATTTATTTGGAAATCATTGTCTAGATTTGGTTCACTTTGGGGGGTATTATGAAGTTGCTAAAGAAATGAGGGGTAACATTTGGGCTATGGAGTCAGAAATAAATAATGCAGTAACAGGTCATTAGAATTTATCTAGAGGAGAAAGGCTAAGTGAGGCGATGCGTCTGAGTTTTCAAACTGAAATTTGCATGGCAAAAGAGGAAAAAGGAAAACACATAACTGCTTCAAAGTATATTAAAATGAATTCTGAAATAGTTGAGAAGAGAATCACATTAATTTAAATTGCTAAGTCTGGAGCATCATCAAACGAATTTCAGACTTTTAACTTTCCAATTTAAAAGAGGAACTTGGAAATGGAATTTTAAAGACATAGGAAACACACACTATGAAGGAAGACATAACTCATATC
>JASDQU010194209.1:10040-24849 GCA_032191745.1 Picea mariana | reverse complement strand
AAAACATCAGATTTTTGTCGAATGAAATAAACCCAAGTTTTTCTAGTTGCATCATCAATAAAAGTAACATAATAACAAGAGCCACCAAGAGATGATACCTGAGTTGGTCCCCATACATCTGTATGCAAAAGATCTAACCTTTCATTCTTCTTTTCTTTTTCGACTCTGAGAAATATGACTCTCTTTTGTTTTCCATAAACAAAATGCTCACAGAAGTCCAAATCAATTTGTTTAATATATGGAATAAAATTTAGTTTGTGAACTATTTGCATACCCTTCTCACTCATGTGTCCTAGCCTATGATTCCACAGTGTTGTATCCACTCCTGTAGAAGCTAAAGAGATAGAAGAGTTAGTATTTCCAGTACATAAATAGAATGTACCTACCTTCTCTCCTTTTGCTATCACCAATGATCCTTTGATGACCTTCCACATCTTATCTGTAAATATGGATACCCAACCTTCACTTGCCACCTACCCTGTTGAAATCAGATTTTTCCTTAAATCTAGAACATGTCTTACCTATTTCAACAACCATTGGTTTCCATCATGTTTCTTTATTTTTACCTTTCCCATTCCAAAAATTTTGCATGGTGCATCATCACCCAAATGAACCTATCCAAAATCACCTTGAACATAATCTAGAAAATTTTTCTTACGGGGTGTGGCATGAAATGAAGCCCCTAAATCTACTACCCAAGACTCATAAATATTATCTACAGAAAGAATCAAAGCATCTTGTAACACATCACATGTTACATTTGCTTCCTGATTTCTCTCTTGTTGTTCATCTCTTTGTTTCTTTGGAGCTCTGCAGTCTTTCTTCAGATGTCCTTTCTTCCCACAATTCCATCACTCTATCTTTCCAAGTTTGGATTTGGATCTACGCTTCCTAGAATTCCTTCGATTATCTGAGCCCTTTCCTCTATCCTTTTGTCTTCCCCTTTTCTCCATGTTCAACACATTACCTAATGTCTCAAATGTTCTTTTCCATCGCATTTCCTCACTAAGGATAACACCAACAACAACATCAAATTTTAAAGTATTTGAACCAAAGACAGAGTTACTTACAGCCATGACCAAGCCGTTCCAACTTTCTGGCAATGAGCACAAGATTAGAAGAGACCTAACCTCATCATCAAAGTCCAATTTTATAGAATTTAGTTGATTAGTAACTGTATTAAATTCATTTAAATGATCTGCAACAGACCCACCTTCTAACATCTTTATATTAAATAATCTCTTCATTAGAAATACCTTATTGGACACTGAGGTTTTTCCATACAGTTTAGCCAACGCGTCCATCAAATCCTTCGTTGTCTTTTCTTTCGAAATATTGAAATCCACCGATGCTACCAAGCTCAGTCTTATCGTTCATAGAGCCTCTCTATCAAGAATATCCCATTCCTCCTCCTTCATGGTCGTCGGCTTCTTTTCTACTCTGCCCAATGGTAGGAATAGATCCTTCTTATATAAATAATCTTCCATTTGCATCTTCCATAATTGGTAGTTTTGTCCATTAAATTTCTCGACCCTAAACTTTCCATCCTCCAACATTGCTCCCACTTGAACCAGGAACCCGATTTTCCTGCGAGTTACCTTTCGCTTTGATACCAATTGTTATAAAAATAGGATCATCGAGCAATAAATAAAACAAATGCAGAAACAAAACACAGAAGATACACAATACAATATAGACACAAATTTATGTAGTTCACCCAGTGTGGGCTACGTCCACTAGAGAAATTGCCAGGTCCTTCCTGTTATCATTCCAAGAAACTCCTTAGGGTTGTAAGCTAAGGATACTTGGTAACTTAAGAAATCACTAACAAAGTGTGTGGATCAATGGGATAACTGAGGATGGATAATGAGAAGAACAACTTATCATTCATTCGAATGAGCCAGTGCTTTTAGAAACCAATAATCAAATACAGTAATTTGGAATGGAGCATGAAGAACACTATTATAGATAACCAAGTACATTAACATGCAACGTCATACAAGATAGTATGAGATCATTCAATTCGAATTCATGAGCCAAATAAGAAGATGACAGTTCTTAATAACTGAGCTAAATTGAATCAAATTACAGAGCAAGGAAACACATGAGAAAATCTGACATTGGTAGCAAAAGAAGACTGTGATTCATATCAAAATAAGAGTCTAAGTACATAGGCCAAAAATGTATCCAGAATTGAACCCCTAGTTCCTATTCTACCCTTATCTTTATAGCTTTACAAAGCAGTTCTGAGATCCTGAAAACAAGGATCAACTATACTAAAGATAGTAACTCAAATCTTAGTTGCAAAAATGTGGGATGATCCCCAAAAATGAGGTCAATCCCAGATTTCATGGTCTTCCTCTCTTGTTGAGTGCTGATGAAGTGTAATCTAGCCTCCCAAGGCTATTGATTTAACCCTCCAAGAATGAAATTCGAGTTTGTTGAAGTGTGCAAACAACCCTGATTTTCTGCCATTGAGAAAGGCACCAAAACTGATTGAAACCCTTCTTCTTTCCCTTATCTATCAAAAATAACCATTTGATCTAACCTAGTAATTTATCCACCATCCATTTGAAAAGGTTTCAAACCATTCAGACTCAAAAATTTCTGATCTGGGAAAAAATTCATTCATTCTGGCAGTTACAGGCTTTCGATGGTTAACTGTATGAAATTTTAAGCGTCTTATCCACTGAAAGCACTGCGTTTCGGAGGTTAATGAGCACACATAGGCTCACCTAAACCAACGAAAAGCTGAAATTTTTCAAAATCAAATTTCTCAGTCATGGAGAGTTCGTTTTGCATACTTAAATAGTTGATCGACATCTACAAATCCTAAGATTTCAAATAGTTCTTTCAAATTTGAATTTGGAGCCCAGGAAGATATTCAAATATTCCCTAATGGATTAGGCATCATTCTTTCAAAAATTCCATTGCATTTTTTATTGCTACCATCTGGCTCCAACTGGGATGGATACCTACCTGTGAGGTCTCCAAGAACCTAGTAGACCTGGTGTCTTTAGTATTGGGCCATGGAGTCATTCAGTCTTTTCAATCCCAGCAATGTTTACAACCTGCATTTATGTCTTTGGCTATTTACAAGATCCCTTAAAATTCTGTTTCTGAAAACTCCGCCACTTGTCTTCGGAGCTGCTGCCACTTGTCTTTTGCTAAATTAAAATCTGCATATTTTTCCCTCAATCTTGAACAAATTATATCACAATCATCTTAAGGATTTATCTTCAATTTGTTGCTTTCAAAACTCAAAGATATCACGTGCCAGATATATCCTAGAAATGTGGAATTTGGGCAAATTTTTGAGTGATCTGGTTAAAACAGCTTTCGTTGGTTAACTGTATCTAGAATTTGGCACCTTATCCACCGAAAGTACTCTGTTTCGGTGGTTAATGAGCACACACAGGCTTGCCTAAACCACCGAGAATAGAAACTTACCCAAAAATCAAAATTTGATGAATCTTGATTACCTGTAAGAGTACAAAGACCTCAGGGCTTGCTAGACGAAGCTCCTCCCATAGTTCATCGCCATGTTGCATTGTTACAAACTCTATTGCCTGCTCCATATCCCCAACTTATTCATGATAAGTGTCAGAGATTCTCTTGAATTCCCCATCCTTCCAAGAATGAAAACTTCTTCTTTAATAAGACCTCTTCTGGTACAAATCTCATATGCCTTGTCAAGAGAGTAATGTTGGCTGCTGTGTAGGAAAGGGAGAAGCAGTCTGGGTTCATATTTTGCATAAAGCTCCACCTGGAGGCCATGAAAGTCTTTCCCTGCATGAGGATCTTTTTCAAATAGCGCATGCAAATATTCATGCAATAAATATATGTAAGTGCTATTATTCTCAGCCTTCCGCAACTGTGAGACCACTTCAGATGGTTTAATAAACTCTCTTTGTTGGACTAGTAAGGCAACTGCCCTTTTTGGATCTAAATTCATGAGTGAAAATGCCTTATCTTGCAGAGCATCATGTAGATTATGCTCCTCAATAAATTAAAATATGCCAGGTTTCCTCAGATCTGCATATATTGCAAAAGCTTTCTCATATTGTTTATCAATGACATACAATTCAGCTAGGGCTTCTTTCAAAGTTTGATTCCCGAAACTCATGTTTAGTTGTTGTTCTATAGCAGATATTACAATGGATGCACTGTATATAGATGATGGCCAACTGTGAATTGTGAGAAAATTTGCTTGTGAAAAGATGAAATTGTGACTAGAGCTAGAAGAGCCATCTCATATGCAGTATCTCGATGTTGAGGGTTGTTGGTGGGAATATAAGTAACTAAAATTGATAACTGCCAATGCCGAGCAAACTCAAACACCCATCTTTCACACACAGTGGCTGATCCATGCAATAATTTTGGGTATAGAGCTGTTGTTTGTGCATATTTTTCTGTTGAAATTAAGTGATCAAGGTATGATAACCCTACCTCATCAAGAAGTTCAATTGGGGCTTGTCCTGCTTCAATTGCAGCTAATGCTTTGTCATGCTGGTTATGTTGAAGAAGCCATGTTATATGGTCATCTGCATTTCGAGGTTCGCAATGATTACATCTTTAGGAGAAACAATATAGTATAGCGGTTCATCTCCAGCAATCCACTGCGTTCCTGCACTACCACTGCTTGAGAAAGGAGCATGTGCAAGACCATAATCTGTGGCCTTATAATGCTCAAAATGGTAGACAGAGAGTTCATCTGCTGCTAGATCTTCATTTTTCCAAGTCACGATGTGTACCTCAGGCCGTTTGGCACATCCTGCCTGCCATGATGGTATGCCTTCACCAAATTACTTTTCTCCATCCTCCTTGTCAGATATATAAGCTAGAATAAGTAGAGCATCTCCATAGGGTGCAAGTCTAGAAATAAAATAATCAATCTGAAATGCAGCCACAATATCCACTTGTTTTGCATTGGTAGAGGATGAATAGTTCCTATTTTTTATATCTGTTCCTCCAAAGGATTTGTGTTGGATAGCTGTAATTTTCACAGAGGTTCCCCAACCAATGACCAAAACCCTATCATCCTTCCACACAATATGAGGGCGTAAGAGCTTTGCAGGTGGACTTGCACGTGGACGCTCAATTCGATGATGATTTTCAGCGTCATAAACTTTCATGCCTGCATCATTTGCCCAAGCTAAAAGACTAGTCCTCCACTTCACTGCATGAATGGGACCTTCTCCAGAGTGCAGAACCTAGTCACGATTCCCAAAGCATCCTTTTGTGTTGAGCAATAGTTGACCAACAAGACCCCCAGCTGCAAATCTCCTTGATGACTTCCTTGCATAGTCTGGATCAAGAGAAACAACTTTCATAGGATGATGGTATTCAAATTTTCCCTTTCATCTATAAATAAACTGATGTGTCTTCTCTTTGCCCACTTGCATAAGCCCACTTGACTTTTATACTCAAGCTCCTCCTCTGAGAATGGTAATGAAGCTTGGATGTCAAATTGTGTCCTACTACTAGTATGCTTATCCTCCTTCATCTTTCTGACAGGAATATTTCCTCCATGCCTATCAGTATTATTATATCAAGAATACCAATTCTATGTACAGCTCCTACAGGAAAGCGAGAAGTGCCATGTTCACTTGCATCATACTCACGGGGATGAAAACTTTGGAAGGATCCAATCTTTGCAAGGGGCTCTAACTTACAAGGCAATACATTTATGTTCACATTGAAAATTGAATGAGTAGATTTCACAAGCGTTGTAGGGGGTACCTGTGCAAAGTGGCGATGATCGAGTAGGTAAACAACTACCTCTCTAAAACCTGTCTCTCCCACTCTAATGGATATCTTGAGACTTGGTTTTCCCAGTGTCCTTCCCACAAAACTGTTTGGATTGTTTGGTGTGAATGGCTCTTCATCTGTAGGTTTGACAATGGCAATTTTTTCATATCCCTTCGGATGATCTCTTGGAGCTTAAACATGATACGCTGACGTGAAGTAACAGGGGTGTTCCTCTAGCCAGGAAAAGTTTGTTTTGCAGCATCTACTACCAATTGAAATTCTTCCATGTGGCCCAATGCCTTCAATCTGTCAAATGTTTCAAACAAATGCAGAGATTTCACCTGCGCGATTTTTGGAACCTGAATCTTTGAGATATTGGCGGCTTATGAAATTGACACCTGCATTAAATTTTATTGTTGACCTGTGGCTTGCCATGACCAAATTTAGAAAGTGTCTGCGTGCTATTTCTCAGCATGGACAGTTCGGCATGTTTATTCATTTGAGTGAATCACCAGTTGTATTTCCTAAAACCCAAACTTTTGAAGTTCTTGAAGTGATATTTATCATAGCCCAGACCGTTAGCACCAGATCCAATCTGTTGCATGGTCACCGAATTCTTCCATATATAACATAGAATCGATATGGTAGAAATCGTGCTAAAGAAAAGAATCGGTTTTATATAATAGGAAAAACTCCCAATTTCGATGCTCAATGAGGGTATCCCGAACAAGATTTGTTGCCGCATTTCCATCAAATCCATAAAATTTGGTATAATGTCTTTTATATGATTTTCCACTAGGAAATCTGACTTCCGGACTGTCCCATGCTAATGCAAATGTAACAATCTTCTTTCCATGAGGTGGAACTACTACCGAAGCCACAACAACAACACCAATTGAAGCCCCCTGTTCTGAAAAAGGCGAAGGTGTGCCACAAGTATTTTCATCAAAAGACCCATGCTCTTATCTAAAAAATCTTCGACAGTTGTAGTAGATCTCCATAGGCTATGTGAAGAATCGAGTTTACCACTATTGGTATAAAAACAGGTAACCAATTCAATCTTTCCGCCTTGATAGACACCTTCAAAATTAGAAATGAAACTTGATAATAATGCCATTAATTATCATCTATTGTTAGGAACCCTTCTCATGACATTCGGATTAAGAAAAAATGGATCTGTGCAAAATTTGTAGCATTCTGCCCTGTTTTTGTGCTTTTGGTAGTTAAAGAGACAAAATTTGAAAATGTTAACTGCCAAAAGCTCTGCCTTTTGGTAGATAATGAACAATCATTTGTTCGCCTAAGCCACCAGAAGCTGTAACTTCAATGAAAACTTCAAAAAAACAAAAATTTCCTTACTTCATTTATACTGAGAAGATTTTGGCTGCTTTGACGATGTTCCAATCTTTTTTACAGGTCTGTTTTTTTCTCTCTTCTGTTCCTTCTTGAGGATGTCCCTTCCTTGGCTGTTTTGATTCCACAATTTCTCTGGAGCTCGTTTTCATTATTTAGATCGACAACAGACGCATTCAAAAATGTTCTATGAAGATTCCTTACAAAAGACATCTTGGTCACTTGCTTAATCCATTTCATCTTCACTATCAATACCATGCCTTGCTCTACTTATTGGAGACAACTAAAAAACAATTGAAAATGAATCTGCCTGCTTAGATGGCGAGCTTATTCTTCTGCCTACTCCTATATTAACCAAATCTTCAACTTGGTTAAGTAAAAGCATATTTCCACATCAAGCATTCAAGCAACTTGATGACTGAAGGAACCTCATTTATGCTACTGATCAAAATATAATTATAAAACCATAACAACAACCATAAATAGTCCTTCAGCAAATCATACTCATCCCTAAAAATCGATGACATGATGAAATCTGAAATTTTTAGGGAATCTGAAAGATATGATTCCAGCAATACTGCAACTGGATCTTTAAAACCAGAATCACAATTATACTGATTTAGAGAAAATGTCCAATCATGCATATTCTTCCCTTTGCTGCAAAACAAATGACTTCTATGATAGTCCTCTTGTTGTTCTAGTTGGAGATTAAATGATTTCTGCAATTTTTGCTTCTCACAATTCCTGACAATTCCATCCGTCTGCAAATCTGAAAGTTGTTGTAAACTACTTTTACTAATTTCAGATTCCATCTGAATATAAGACAACCGATCCATGTGATTTATATATAGAGCAATTAGATTTTTAGATATATAATAATCAGGAATAACTGTAGCAAGAGAACTTTCAACCTTTGGATTATTTACTTCTACTTCATGTTCATGTGAAAGCGTATCATCTTGAGGAATATTAGAAAATTGATAAAGATTGTGAACAACAAGTTATTCTTTATCTAAATTTGTGGCATCCTTAATCCCATAGTCAAAACTATAAGAGACATTTGAATCAATCACAAATGTGTCTACAGTATGACTATCACCAACATCTTCACAATCAGAAGGAATACTAACTGAATGTTGGATGTGGAGTGCAGATTCTTTACAACAGTTATCAAAAATAAGATCAGTTGAGTAAATCTTCTCGTAATATGAATTGAAATCCACATGAAAATCCTTCAGAGAATGGATACTAACAACAGGAAGGGATTGACACCATTCACGAGCATTTTCTTCTAAAGAAAATTTGAACAACTTGATTAAAACATCCTCGTGAACAAAGCCATGTTCAAGCACACATCTATGAAAATTGAATAAATTCTCACCTGGATGATCGTCCTTGCTTCCTCTGAATATGAGAAGATAGTCATCCCATTCAACTATAGTAGGCATTGGATGTGGAAAACCAGATATGTCTGAAAAATCACAAAATGCATACCTCGCAGCTAGAATCTTTTCCATTTCATTTATATACCAATGGAGTCACCATTGAATTCGTCCTTCATGGAGTCCCTAGATAGATGATTACAACCAATGTAGTTTCCAACCTTTTTCTATCATCAAATATCAGATCTATGTCATCTCCCAGGGAAGTTGAGCTTCGATCTCCTCTCCCCAGCAACGGCGCCAATTTGTTATCACTCCAAGAAACTCCTTAGGGTTGTAAGCTAAGGATGCTTGGTAACTTAAGAAATCACTAACAAAGTGTGTGGATCAATGGGATAACTGAGGATGGCTAATGAGAAGAACAACTTATCATGCATTCGAATGAGCCAGTGCTTTTAGAAACCAATAATCAGATACAGTAATTTGGAATGGGGCATGAAGAACACTATTCTAGATAACCAAGTACATTAACATGCAAGGTCATACAAGATAGTAAGAGATCATTCAATTCGAATTCATGAGCCAAATAAGAAGATGACAGTTCTTAATAGCTGAGCTAAATTGAATCAAATTACAGAGCAAGGAAACACATGATAAAATCCAACATTGGTAGCAAAAGAAGACAATGATTCATATCAAAATAAGAGTCTAAGTACATAGGCCAAAAATGTATCCAGAATTGAACCCCTAGTTCCTATTCTACCCTTAGCTTTATAGATTTACAAAGCAGTTCTGAGATCCTGAAAACAAGGATCAACTATACTAAAGATAGTAAATCAAAAATTAGTTGTAAAAGATGTGGGATGATCCCCAAAAATGAGGTCAATCCCAGATTTCATGGTCTTCCTCTCTTGTTGAGTGTTGATGAAGTGTAATCTAGCCTCCCAAGGTTGTTGATTTAACCCTCCAAGAATGAAATTTGAGTTTTCTGAAGTGTGCAAACAACCCTGATTTTATGCCATTGAAAAAGGCACCAAAACCGATTGAAACCCTTCTTCTTTCCCTTATCTATCAAAAATAACCATTTGATCTGACCTGGTAATTTATCCACCATCCATTTGAAAAGGTTTCAAACCATTCGTACTCAAAAATTTCTGATCTGGGCAAAACTTCACTCATTCTGGTAGTTACAATATTTCGGTGGTTAACTGTATGAAATTTTAAGCATCTTATCCACCGAAAGCACTGCGTTTCGGAGGTTAATGAGCACACACAGGCTCGCCTAAACCACCGAAAAGTAGAAATTTTTCAAAATCAAATTTCTCAGTCATGGAGACTCTGTTTTGCATGCTTAAATAGTCGATCGACATCTAAAAATCCTAATATTTCCAATGGTGATTTCAAATTTTCATTTGGAGCCTAGGAATATAGTCAAATATTCCCTACAAGATTAGGCATCATTCTTTCAAAAATGCCATTGCATTTTTTATCGCTAACACTTCCTTTATTATTATCTAGCTTATGAAGGGATACAACCTACAACAAACCTACTGTAACTTCCTCTTATTTCTCTCACAGTCTCTCATGTTAGAATACAATATTCGCTATGTTGCATAGCTGCAATACATTTCCCTCATAACAGAGGGTTTCCTTCTACGGGAAAAAACATTAACGTAATTTATACCATTAGATCTGGGACCTTATAATCAATGGTCCATATTTACAATGAAATTACAATATACATTTACAAGGAAATTTTTCCTTCTGGGGCTTCACCCCTGAACCTGCCAGCTAGGGGGATATCCCCCCCGAACCCCGCAAAGGGAGTACCCCCCCCTGCACTCCCCCACATGGAAGAGTGTGCTTACTTCTGGGGTGTAAATTCTTCATGGGGTATAAACACAACTGAAAAACATAATACCTCTGAATCAGGAAGATAATCAGGCTCCACAACCAACACAACATCCTCAATTAAAAACTGACAAAGTAAGACCCATGTAGACATCAATCCAATATATTCATACATAGAGTAGTTATGACTTCACCTACATGCTTCATACTTCATACATAGCTTCAAACCCTAGTCACATTTAGCCTTCATGTTCTAGCAAACCTCATCACATCATTCCCACAATATGATACAAAATTGTAGCATCACAACCTCAAACCAACACACTTTGCAGCATCACATACCTTCAGTCCTTCATAATGCACCTTAAGAACAAGAAAAACCCTTAGACTTATCATGCACACATTTAGATCCCAAAAAGAAACCCTAGCTCCTTTAGCACACCTCATATTACTTATGCACACCTCATACTTTATCTCTTCTTTGGATTCTCCTCAAATGAACACATCTATCCTTTATTTATAGTAATTCTATCGTCATTTTTAGGGATGAGTCGACCTAAATTTTCCGGTTGGGTTGTCAAAAAAAAATTCACATCTCCTAATTGCTAGGGAGTTGGAAGGAATTCCATATACCATTGGAAATATCTCAGAATATTTTTTCCAACCATATAGACTATGCTCCCATTTGATCTAGGTATTTAGTGTAAACATGCCTTCAAAGATAGGGTATACAAAATAAACATCAAAAATCCAAAAACAATATTTCCAGCAATATCCATCTTGCAATGTTTATCTTGCATGTCCGTAGTCTCCCTCTTTCTTTGACATCAATGAAAAAATTATTTCCAACAATATCCCCTTTTGTCATTTACGGAAACCCTTAGTCAATTATGATACTCCCCTTATCTACAAATTTCCTTATGTCTGCAACTTCTACCCCTTTGACATCAATGGAAAAGGGCTTCTCCCCCTAAATTTGTGCTTCCCTTTACTAATGAGATGAAATATATATCATTCTCATACAACATCTTTATTCTTTGAATTCATCAAATATATATACATCACTTGAGATTATGTTTGCATTTTCCATTAATCTTCTTGAATCTTCTTTCCTTATCTCACACCCTTTAGAATGAAATGTGAGGTTGTAACCTGGATCACACATTTGACTCGCACTTAGAATATTTTTGTTTAACCCTGCAACATACAAGGCATTTTGTGTCTTAGTCTTTCCATTATTGATGTTAACAGTACATTTTTCAACTATCCCTGTAGAACCATTATCTCCAAAAGTAACACTACCTCATTTTTCTTCCTTTAAGGTGAGAAATTTGGTTTGGTTCATTGTCATATGTTTTTAACATCCACTATTGATGTATCATTGGTTCCCTTTATTTTGATCATAAAGTGGAAGTCTACATTCTTCCTTCTTCTATTCTTCTCGCTTCCTTTTCCACACCTTTGTGTATTCTTCTCTATCCTTCGCAAGAACATCTTCTTTCCTCTTTATTATGCTTATTTTACAGTCACATGGCATGTGCCCATATTTATTGCACTTATAACATTCATCATTTTAATCAACTAGGGCATCAAATGAAATGTATTTTCTATGAGAAAAACCATGAGAACTTCTACTTTTGTTACTCACATAATCGTCCTTCGCGGTTTTGTAAGGACCTCTAATTCTATTTCTCACATGGTCACTTCTTGTATAAGCTCTACAATCTATTGCTTTATGACCAATATCATTGCAATAAAAACAATAGTCACGAAATAGATTTTGGTACGTGTTTGTTAAAGGTCTTCTTAGTGGAATGAATCTTCTGAACTCATTCTTGTGAGAAGAACCATATTTCATTTGGTCATCATTTCCTTTCCTGTTATTGTTTTCATTGTTGATGGATCCATTGAGAATGTTATCATATGTAGTATTTTTTTCTTCATTTTCCTTTTCTAATGGATTTGTGACCTTAGTGCTTGCATCTCCCTCGTGGATCTTTTGTTTTTTGTCACAGCCAAGAACAATCTTGATGAATGGTGACCTTTGGAAACTAAGGATCTCATTAAAATCTTCATTTCTCTTTTCAAACTTCAATTGAAAATTTGACGTCTTCAATTCCTCCTTGAATGAGACAAATTCATACTCTAACTTCTCACAAGATTCTTCCTTTTCTTTGAGTTGAATTTTCATTGCTTCTTCTATCTCTTTTGTTTCTTTTAGTTGAATATTTAGGCTAATAATTATCTTCTCTGATTATTCAAGATCATGATCCTTCTTTTATTTTTTTTACAAATTTTTCTTCTATTTTATATTCTTTTTCGTAAGCCAATTTATTTCTTCTAAGATGCTAACAAGTTCTTATTCAAGATCTTCTTATTCTGAATACAGATTTCTTTTCAATTTTCTTCATTTTATTCAACAATAGGATTTGTCTCCATGTTTATGGAGAGAGATTATTCTTCATCATCACTCTATTCCTTTTCTACATATGGGCACTTAGTAGCAAAATGTATTGTTCTACCAAAATTAAAGCATTTGAAGGGAATCTTACCTTTGTATTTTTTGGGTCCTCCTTTTATATTTATCACAAATTGTGCTTCTTTTGTCCCTAATTAACAACTAGAACAATCATTGGATATCTCTTCAGATTTTTTTTGTAGATTGTCCCAAATATTTTTAGTTGATGTACACTTCATTATCTTGACAATCTCATACTCTGATTGGCCACTCAGGATTACCTCTATTGTTTTTTCATAGTTTTCACTTGAGTCCTTCCTAGCTTCATCTATATAGCCTATTCTTACTGATTCCAAAATACCAAACCGAACAACCTTCAAATATGTCTTCATTATTATACTCCATGATGCATAGTTTGTTCCATCGAACAAAGAAGATCTATTTGTAGTGAGATCTTCCTTACAATCCATATCTCCTAGGGATCTACCTTCCAATGGTTAAATTGTTTATGAAGGACCTTTCTCTAATACCAATTGTTGAACTTATTCTTATACTAAGAGGGGGGAACTAAATCAACTTATAATATATTTTTTACTTTATTTAACCATTCATCAATCATTTATTAGATGAGAAAAAATAATCACAGATAAACTCAAATCATAATGCATAGAGTTTAACATGGAAACTAAATCAAGAGAAAACCATAAAACATATCTTTATAAATTCATGTAGGAACCAACCTATTGTCAGAATATTTGCAGGAACCATCCTGGTCAAGGCACTGATCCTCTCAATTGAGCATCAACTCAACAACACCTGTAGGTACCAACCTACTAGAAACAAAAATATATTTAGCTGAGCACTAACNACCAACATGCTGGAGACACCAATCTCCTTAGTTGAGCACCAACTCAATAATACTTGTATAGACAACAATCCAAGATTTTCATACATAGAGTAATTTTGACTTCATCTACATATTTCATACTTTAGACATAGCTTCAAACCTTAGTCACATTTATCCTTCATGCCCTAGTGAGTCTCATAGCATTATTCCCAGAATATGATCCTAGATTGGAGCATCACAACCTCAAAACATTTCTCTTTGAAACATTATGGACTATTAGTCCTTCATATCACACATTTGTAACAAGAAAACCCCTTAGAATTCTCTTACACACCTTTAGATCCTAGAAAGACACCCTATCTCCTTTAGTGCACCTCAGATCTCTCCGCACATAAAAATTGATATCTTGATTGGATAATATTCAAATTCCCACATATATCCTATATTTATAGTATTTATGTCCTCACTTTTAGGGCTGACTTGTAAACATTGGTTGATTCGACCTAAATTTTTTGTTTGTTATGTTGGAAAAAAAATCCATATCTCCTCATTCCTAGGGATTTATAGGGAATGTCGTATACCATTTTAAATGTCTAAGAATAAGATTTCCAACCCTTTAACCTATGCTCTGATTTGAGCTATGTATCTAGGGTAAAATTTCCTTCAAACATAGGGTATCCAAACTCAACACCAAAAATCCAAAAACAATATTTCCAACAATCTCCATGTTGCAATCTTTATCTTGGAAATCCATAGTCCCCCCTTGTCTTTGACATCAATTGTTAAGAACCAAAGACCTGAATAAAAAATATGACAATAGATCCAAAGATATCTAAATACAATCACCACACAAGATATATGAAACCATATAGAAAACCACAACTTTATTATATCAAACCCTTGAGGTAGGGAAACACCGTACAATGGATCTTATCATGGAAGGGATCCTCTCCTGTTCACTTGCCTCTTCGAGGGGGCATCCTCTTATTGATCTACAGCTCCAAATACAATATTTCTCTTCATGTCTCATTACATTGATTGAATCTCTTTATATAGTGCTACCATCACCTAAGAACATTCTAGAGGAGGAATCTTCTAGAAGTAGAACCTTCTGAGAAATCCTCTTACATTTATTATATCTAATTACCCATTTATTATATCTAACTA
>JASDQU010194208.1:0-16721 GCA_032191745.1 Picea mariana | reverse complement strand
ATGATTAGCCTCACACAGGAGCAATTAGAAGAGATTGGAAGTGATAAAATTCCAAGTTTTCCATGGGACCCAGGAGTCTGTTTAGCACGATGTTCATGTTGACCCAGGTTGCACCAGAGAGCCACACACTCCACCTTGGTTTGGTTTGGAGTAGGTCTGCAGGTACTTTTCCTATGGGGCGAGACCTTTCCTTCCACTTGATCATTAGGATAGGGCATAGAGATTTTCGGGCATGCACTTATTCTACAGAGATTCCCTTACATATACAATTTCTGGACATCAGGTCCGGTGGTTACAGGTATTTCAATTGGAGGACCCAAGAGAGGAGGGTTCAAGATGTATGCAGGGGACAGATAGTCATGGACAGAGTAGTGCAGTGTCAACATGAGGATCTTTGACAGAGGTTAGCATGGGACCCAGGGATTGTAGGATTGAGCAGTTCATTGACCGACAGGGGAGAGTGGACCATGGCAGGGGAAAGTTACTCTAACTTTCCATTGATCTTCAGTGTTGAGAGGAGCGCATCGGTTGTAGGTGCCTCATAGAGGTCTTGCATCACCTCAGTCGGGAATCAGCACGTACGGTTGATGGAGGCCGTGTGGATCTTGGTAGAGATTTGGAGGATGGACTCATTCCGAGATGAGGCCATGGGTCAGGTGCAGGTGGTTCACAGGGTTGATATCTTCCAGGACTGTTCTTCACAGAGTATTGCAGTTCACTTCTTGATATGGGATCCAGGGGGTGGAGTGTGCTATTGTTCATCATTGGATGGGTTCTACTATGTATCCCATAGGTGGACATGGGATCCTAGTATTTTACTTGGAGGGATTTGGGTATTGCTTGAGGACAAGCAATTTTCTAGCAGGGAGGACTGTAATGTCCCCACTTTGGGACAACATCACAGGGCAGAGATTTATGATGACCAGAGTAGCTAGATGGATGCTATAGCGAGTACAGGGGTATTTGAGAGGCATTGTGGGGTCCAAATTGCATTGATGATCATATTCCATCATTATGATCCATTCCGCACAGGTTGGCTTTGGTTTCGTTGCATTCCGATGATTTCCAGGATTTTGACTATTTTGAGCTATAAGTCAATGTAATTCACTGAAGAGGTCATTTTGGGCACATTACTTGGAGGAACCTCTCAGTGTAATAGCTCATTGGAATCGGGAGGAGAAACACTATAGGATGGGATGGATAGAAGTGACTTTCAGTGGCCAGGGAAGCCACAAGGAGAGATAAGGAGCTTTTCAAAGGTAAAAAGGTTAATTAATTAATTAAAGTGATTTAATTAATTAATTAATATTAATAAAATGAAAGTCACTTTGGAGGGACAAGGTGAGCCAAAAAGTATAAANGTAATAGCTCATTGGAATCGGGAGGAGAAACACTATAGGATGGGATGGATAGAAGTGACTTTCAGTGGCCAGGGAAGCCACAAGGAGAGATAAGGAGCTTTTCAAAGGTAAAAAGGTTAATTAATTAATTAAAGTGATTTAATTAATTAATTAATATTAATAAAATGAAATTCACTTTGGAGGGACAAGGTGATCCAAAAATTATAAAGGAAAGGAAAGGGCCTCTTCTCATGCATTCATGTATGATCTTATTTTGATTTCTGGCTTCTAGCTAGTGAGCCCAACATTGGGGGTTTTGAGGGTTTTGACTTAACAAACTCTAGAGGATTATTTGGTGGTGAAAGATTCCACCTAGCTTGTCCCAAGCTTGGTCTTAGAGATGCAATACTCTCCCACACCATTCTAGTAAAATCTACATCAGTGTAGGAGGTTCTACACAACCACAGGCATAGGAAGAGGAGGAGGGCACACCATTGGGGGTTTCCAGCAAGGGGGGTGCACCATCCTTGGAGAGAGAGATTCGTTGTAGGAGATTGGCAAGGCCGTTGAGGATTCTATCACTTGGGTTTTCATTACAGGGCCTTGGACATCATATCTAGTGCTTTCTGAGATAGTTTTATGGCTCAGATTATTTCTTGAGCAGTGGAGCGAATTGAAGAGAAGGAGGGCGTTTTTGAGATCCATATCTAGTCTATTTGGAGGGGTTACACTTCAGATATGACCCTAAAACTTCACCTAGTGACTTGCAGTGTCCCGATCTATATTTTTGGAGAGTTTCAGAGCATTTGGAGGCCTCCTTCAGCACAGCTGAATTATCTAGGGCTTGAGTCATCTAGTGGGGTGCACCATTCAATGGGGGATTTCAGATCTATACAGACTGAGAGGGATCTTGGAGATTCGGGCACCTGGGTTGTTCTTACCATCACCCGATCTATCAGTTGGCATATTTCTTAGGGTGATTGGACACTTTTGGTAGCAGGACCAAGTTATTGAGGGTTTCAGCCTTCTATTGGAGCGTGGCATTCTTCAGCTGGAGAGTTTAGCATTCAGATCTGCTTGTATTGATCTTCATTTCTTATTCAGCCTTTGGAGGTATCTTTTGTATTAGAGGGAGCATTTTGTAGCAGCTCTTATCTATTTTCTATCTTCTTGGCCATCTGTTGAGCATTCCAGATCGACATCTTCATTGTAGTAGGTTTCTTTATTTTATGAATAAAGAAGAATTGAGATGTTTTGGCTTATCTATCTTATTGCATATGGTTGAGGTATGTTCCATGGTTATCTCTTTATGTTATTTGCTACATACACACATATAAACACATCTAAAAAGTAGATCAACAAAGTGTTTGACGAAATACCTCACTCAGATTTTTTTTTAAAAAGACACCAAAACAATGATGATCCTTTCATAATGGCTTGGGATCATTACAGTTACCTTGACCTGTGTGTCCACTATTTGATCAATGGATTAATGTTCCATGCAATTAGGGTTGAGATATGTTGGCATAATTTTTTTTGAGATCTTTGAAGTGTCCAATAATGGTGGAAAATATGGTCAAAGGAGGTTCGCATTGAACATTGGGTGCAAGCCAAGGAAGGGTGGAGTGTTGAGCTAAAAATCATTTCTACCCATAGCCTTGGTGATAGTGTAAGGCCCATAGTGAAGTAGGATAATATTTTGATGGGGCCTTGTAAGGCGCTCTTTCTACAAATGTAACTAGACCTTGTCTCTGACCCAAAACTAGTGCGATACCCGATGTTGATCATGGCGCTGCTTATACTTAGCATTGGCTTTCTGCAAAATCTCATGGACCTATTGGAAGATGTGTTGAATCCACTCAATGAATATGGTGGCTTTTTTCGTCGATTGAACATGGGAAGAAAATTTCTGTGTGGTTGCAAGAGGTAGTGCAACATCAATGGGACCCAAGGGTTGGAATCCCAGCCCCACCTGAAATGGGCTATGGCCGATGGAGCTATGGAGAGCCCTATTGTAGTTGTGATGAACATATTGAAGACTCTCATCCCATGTACATGGATACTTAGAGTTGTACATGCGTAGGATGTGCGCAATCATCCGATTGACAACCTCTATCTGACCATCGGTTTAGGGGTGAAAAGTAGTGTATTTAGTGATCTTGTTGTCCAACAGTGACCAGAGACTCAACCAAAATGTGTTGAGGAACCCGATGTCCATATCTGAGGTGATGGTATGTGGTGTCCCAAAATGGACCCACACCCATTCAAGGAAGAGCTTGGTAGTATCTTCCACTGTGATACTCTTCTTGCAGGTTGTGATAATGGCCATCTTCGAGAATCAATCAACCACCACAAATACACAATCATTGTCGTGCTTGGTGGATGGAAGTCCAGGCATGTAATCCATCGAGATGGATTCCCAAGACCTCTATGGAGTAGGAAGAGGGGTGTATAAACCTTGATTCTTGATGGTTGGCTTGGAAATGGCACATGAATTGCAATATATGATATACTTGTTGATGTCTTGTCGAATTTTTGGCCAATAAAAATGTTTTTGTAGAATGACCACAATTTTGTCCACGCCAAAATGTCCTACCATCCGACTGTAGTGAGCCTCCCAAATCATCTTTTCATGCTCACTTGTGGGAACATAGAGGTGGTCCATATGGCATAATAGTCCATCCAAGAAGTGAAAATCAGTGACATTCACTCATGTACCCAAGAGCCGATAGGTGGTGGCGAAGTCAGGGTCATGCTGATAAAGTTGGGGCCACTCATATGCCTCATCCACATAGGAATGGAGCACTTTGGTGAGTGCAGAAATGGAAAGGCGATTGAGGAAGTCAGCGACATGATTTGTGCTCCCTTTTTTGTATTTGATGTTGAACTGCAGAGGCTTGTGATCAGTGTGGATGATTGTCTCCTTTCCTATAATGTAATGTTTCCATTGGCGACAATATTGCACAATGGGATACATTTCTTTGTCATAAGTGGGGTATTTCCGGAAAATATCTGAGAGTGTCTCACTATGGTATGCTACTGGATGAGCATGTTGAGTGATAATTGTTCCTGCAACACAATAGGAGGCATCAGTCTCAATCTCGAATAGGTTTTGCAGATCAGGTAAGGAGAGTACTAGAGTTGAGCACAAGTGATGCTTCATATCATCAAATGTTTGTTGTTGTGCCTACCCCCATGTGAAATTTTCCTTGCCACCTCCCTTGGTTACTTGGCTTAGGTCCCATGCAATATGGGAGAATCCCAACATGAACCTTCGGTAGAAGTTGGCAAGTCCCAAGAAGCTCCAAAGCTCGGTTAGTGTGTTYGGGTCTGGCCAGTCATGAATTACTTCGATCTTAGCTAGATCCACATTTGTAGCCCAAGTATTGGACCCTTTCCATGCCAAAGGAGCATTTTTTCAAGTTGGCATATAGTTTTTGTTGTCGCARAGTGCCCAAAACGTGGTGAATATGTTGCATGTGCTCCTCCCAAGTTATGTTGAAGATGAGGATGKCATCCAGATATATCACCAAAAAAGATTTGGTGAAGGCTCTCAATACATTATCCATCAATTTAATGAAATTTGTTGGTGCATTTGTTAAGCCAAAGAGCATGACCAACMATTCGAAGAGACCTTCTTTGGATTTGAAAGTTGTTTTCCATACATTAGTTGGTTCGATGGGAACCTGGTGGTAGCCATACTTTAGGTCAATATTGTTGAATAAATTTTCCCCCTTGAGTTGGTCAAGAAGGTCATCAATTCAGGGAATTGGGTACTGGTTCCAGACATGCAAATCCATTAGTCTCGTCTTTCTTTTGCACCAACACAATCAGGCTTCTACAAGGGGAGGAGTTGGGTTAGATGTGACCCTTTTGAAGAATCTCTCAGATATGGAGCTTGATTTCATCAATTTCCATCATAGAGCAATGACATACTAGTCCATTAAGGAACAGTGCACCGGGGGTTAGATTGGATGCTTGACTTGGCAGTGCGTTGGTACCCTGATGGGTGAGGAGAAGATGTCTTTTTACTCTTCCACGATCCCATCCACTTATTTCTATTGCAAAGAGAGGATTTGTGTAGAGGTCACAGATGTGGTTGATAACCTTTTACTTACTGTGAACATGGATCACAAAGAATATGAACTTCCTAATCGGTGAAATGACCTTATGGCATTGCTTAGTAGAGATTAAAGAAATAGCAGTAGGTAGTGCTACCTGTGGTATCCTATACAATTGTAAACCCAAAGTAATAATAACACTACAAGGTCTAGATTCATACACAACATGTATCTTTCACAAATATGGCTAACCTAAAATAACATCACAAACTTCAAGGGGAGAAATATCACACAATACCTCATATTTGAAGGGATTGATTCTATAGGGAAGACAACATTGTTGGATGATACAGAGATCTCGTCCTTAGTAAAGCCAACCGATGGTGTGGGGATGCGGGTGTGGTGTTATCAATAGGTCCAACCTCTTGATGACCTCTGTTGAAATCAGGTTCTTATAACTACTGCTATCGACAATGAAATGAAACAAATTCCCCTTTACCCACATATGTGAGTGAAACAGGCATTCCCCTTCCTATGGTTCTTCTGTTTCGCTTGGTTGGAATTTGGTGGTAGCGACAGTGGAACTGGGTTCGACATTGATGATCCGCTTCCCACTTTCTATATTTGATTTAGATTCAGAATCTACCTCTGACTTGGAAGCTTTCATCTCGGCCCCCAGTGACTGCTTGGAGTGACATTCTTCAGTGTTGTTCCAAGGGATTTTATGGTATTCACACCATTTTCCCGTGTCCTTCTTCAACTTCTCATTACCCTTCTTAGGTTGCGGCTTGGATTAGTTGTCCTGGGAGAGACCATATTTGATTTGTCACGTGTTTTGTGGGTTAGGGACAAATTTTCCCTGCTTCATCTATGAGGACTTTACAGATCCAAACTCTCGCCTCTTCTACTTAAATTTACGCTCAATCTTGACAACATATCTATAAGCCGCACCTAATGATGCAATGTCCAAAAATCCATTTATGTTTGAATGTATCTATACAGACATTCGTGATGTTTGAGCACCAGATGTCATTTAGAGTCTTTGATACCCAATTTGGTGCGCACGGTATGGAAAATATTGGTGAAATCTGGTACTATCTAGTCCCTTTCCTAATGCAGTGTGGTACATCTTGTGTACTGGTCCTCGTAGCTTCCAAAAAGGTAGTATTTTTCTTTAATGTCATTCCTGAAGGAATCTCATGTGGGGGTGACCAAAAATATTTCATATTCCTCTATGGTCCTCTGCTCAGAGTAAGTATCCCACTAGTCCTTAACATGGGGGACGACCTTGAGGAGTGCAAAAGTAATGTTTTCCCTGTCGAAAAAAGTATGGATCGAAAAATACCGTTCGAGCAGATTCAATCATTTATCTACAACATCTACATCTATCAGTCCTTCAAATAATGGAATATCAAAATTTACTTGTACCTTGAAGGGGGTTGCATGGCCGCTTGATGAAGATCTGTCTCTTGTGGGCAGCTGCCGAAGGATCTGTGCAAAGTTGTCCATCATTTTGTTCCTTTGTCACACAAGGGCTTCCTCGAGAAACATTTTAAAAGGATATCCTACTCCATCATATTTATTCTTGTCCCTCATGATTTGTTGTCAAGATCGGCATGGATGATCTTGCAAAGGCTCAACTGGTTCGAGTCCCAACTTCTTGTACCTATATCTTGTCGAGGACATGCACGAAGAAAAATAAATGAAGAGCGTACATCTCTGATACCACTGATCAGGATTTATGAGTGGAACAAAAGGAATAACAGAATGAATATAATAACACAGATATATGGAGAACAACAAAAGATATCTAGTGAACAATAAATTCTATTGAATAAATAAAATACGCTGAAACTATAAAACTACAGAACTGAAAACAACTTGCTCAAATGGTGGTAGTTATCTCTGAGAAGAGATGTGGCTGCTATGGGCATCCATCTGAGCAGAATGATTACAATGAGGCTCCATAGTCATTTTTAACATTACTCATGAATTCCAAAAACCTAGAAATCCAAAAACCTAACCCTAGGAGATGAAACCCCAAAATTTATGTGGGCCCCGATGGGTAGGTTGGTACCTCAACTTCTCGGGGTCGTAAATTTTGTATATAACCTCCATTTTAGGTGCATGATATCCCGTTGGAAAGGTTTTTTCGAGAACTACACATTATGTCGTCAAACTATGAATCCATATATAGTTTGACTGTGGCAAGCAAAAAAAAACATTGTTTAGGCCCCCAAAACGGCCCTAGAAGTATAGAAAGATGTACTAACATGAAAACTTCCAAAATAAGCTAGTTGGATTAGGTGGGAGGCCACCAATCTCCACCTAGAAGTTTTGTAGGTCTTCAAACAATCCAAAAAGTGTAGAGCCCACAGTTACAAAGAATTACAAAAGAACATGTTGAACTAACAACTGTCAAGAGGAGCCAGTTGAAATAGGTGGGTGGCCACCAATATCCACCTGGGTCAAAATAATTTGACATAGCTTCATCCTTTCCAAAAACAATCACTTGGGATGGTTCTTACATGATTTTTTCTTTTTGTATAACACCTATTGGATCCTAAAAAACAAAGGGAGGTAGGAAGCCATCCACTTAGGGCACTCAATCATTTACATAATGGGACAATGTTACACATAAAAGGTTAATCTTCAACCCTTTACATTTTGAGCAAGCACACACTACTAGAGTGTCATAAACTAGATTGAGTGACTAGTGAAGTACTCCTTTGATACGATGTCAATTTGATGATGGCATGTCACAATTGGAAAGGTAAGGCGTATTTATAAATTACACGTGGTATATTCCTTCACTTTTAAGCTTGTGGTGCTTATTTGTTGGTACATAAAATCACACACATCTAAATTAAATATCATATTAGGTCCTAGAAAACATCAAGGAAAAAGAAATCAAACTTATAGGTATATGCATGTGCCAAATTGATTAATAACATATCAAACAAATGAAACATAAACCAAAGTGACACTTACTACATGATCTAAAATGGATCGCCACATATTTTTCATCCTTTTTGGTGTTGTATGGTGTGGAAAACGAAAGTCTTGGGATTGTAGGGGTCATTTTCAAGTCCAATATTGAATCCCATTAAGCATGGTCAAACCTATAAATTCGATGTTTGAGATCTTAAACAATATTTTTAGGGGTTAAAAACTGACTAGAATGGTGCAACAATTTTGTCACATTATTCTTATTGACGAGAGCTTTCCAAAAATCTAAAGAGCACCTTAATCAAAGTTCATGTGAGAAAGTCATACCCTAACAAATTGACCTATGCTTTCACCATAATAATACTATTAAGTGGATGCCATGTTATCTCCCATTACTCACACATGTGAATCTAGTCGAGTGTTGACTTTTGAGAAGGATCCAAAGGGTCCAAAACCCCAACCCTAAGTAAGAGTGGGAGAATTGAAAAAACCTAACCCTAATGACTATCAAAAGGTGTTATAACCTTAATCACTAGTAGAGAAAGAGATTCCACTCCTATTGTAATGATTTTTTATTCCATAGTTGAGTAGTGCAAAGGAATAAGATATCATAGAAAAATGAGGGAAGAATAACACCTTGGAGTAGCCTATTGTGTGCCATAATGTATATTTGCTCCATAGTTAGCCAAACTTTCATTATATTTTCCATTGGAAATTTGAGAATAAAAAGAGTAAGGAACAAACCTGATTTTTTGCTAGAGTTTTTCCCTCATAGATTTCTCTAGGGCATGCCTTGTGTGAATGGTGTGATCCTTTTACCATTGTATATTTATTTTTCTCAGTTATTTTCTATATTAAAGGTGGCATGTTTTCAATATCATAGCTTTATCTTAAGTAATCACCATGTGGTAGAGTATAATATCACATTTTCTATAATAACATTTAAGATTTGTTGCAATGCATTTCCTTGTGGATAGGTGGGATTATTTTGTATAGAAATAAATGAATTTTGCATCATATTTAACTGTTAGTGATGGTGCTACCTAAACTACTTGATTAATAGCCTTAGCACTCTTCCCAGTACTATAGGTGGTTTTGGTCCTTCTGGTCCAACTACCTCTATCTCTAATTCTCATATATGTGTTGATTAAGGTTGGTTGTCATTGATGTCAACCCTTGAAGAAAGCCCCGCGACACAAAGGTTTGGGTAATGGACCCAATATTGTTTGATGTAAAGATGACTCATTATTGACTTGTCATGGTTGATAAGAAGTAAAGATGGATGAACTCCAAATTGGTCCCCTTATGGTGAAAGCCCTCACGGGAAGATGCTTTGCGAAGTAAGAGAACCCATTCTTAATTGTGGAATAATGAGATGAAGGACAATGAATTTGTTAGGTAAACTATCTGAGATGGATAGTTATTTTCATTCCATTTCCAGTGGTATGTGGAATGTCACATAACTCCTCATGGTTAGAGAGTTATGGCCATGAGAAGTTGGAGACCCCAGGTTTGGGTAATGGACCCAAGTTTGTTTGATGGATAACGGTATGAGTTATGATATATTTTCATATAATACTATTATATATGGATAGTACATGTCATTCCATTTCTGGTGGTATGTGTAATCTCACATTACTCCTCACGGTTTGAGAGTTATGGCCTTACGAAGTTGGGGGACCCTCAGATGTCATCTAGAAGCCCCAAAAGGTCAATGTAGTCAAAGTGGTTTAAGCGATTTTAAAAGGTAAATAATAAAGTGAAGTAATGTTTGTATTATAATTCAAAGTGAATACAAAATAAGTTGTTTCAATAATAAATTTAATGGAGAAATTAGAAGTGGGTTAACCCTAAAATAAGGAAAGTGGGGCCAAGTGACCTAGAAGATGTTTTTAAGGAAGCTACTTGGAGAGTATAAATAAGAGGCAAGGCTATCTCATTTTAATCACACTTGAGAATATTGAATATCTATAGGTGTCTGAGGTAACCAAGGATATCTAAGCTGAAATTCTAAGGGAAGGTGAAGAAAAGAAGACTGAAATGCAAGGAAGGATAAATTCTCTTGATGGTGCTTTCTAAGGTATGTTATTTACAGGTCATCTCACCATTTTCACTATAACTTTTTTTCTATAATGATTCAGACCATTAAATTTCTATTCCATTGAGAAAACATATCCAAGTATCCGTGGTAAAAAATTCATCTTTTGGTTCATTGTATTTTTGGAGTTACACTCTGTGGAAAATAGGGTTTGTGGCTAGTCCTGAAACTAGTCAAAAACAGGTGTTTTGGGTAAAAACGTCATAACTTCTTCATAATAGATCCCAATTCAGTGAAACCAAATGTGTTGGTTAGGTTACAGTCTGTAGTATTTTTTATCACAGTTTCATATCAATTCAACACATATTCCATGTGGGGAACTCTCTACAAGGTTGCTCTCTAGAATAAGCCAAAATTCAGCAAGGTATGCCATTTTTGCTATAACTCCTTTTATGAGAGGTTCCAAGTAGTGAAACCTAGAGGAATTGCATAAAACAAAATGAAGAACATTTTGTATCAGTTTCATATATTTATACATTATAGGTACAAAGTTATGATAACTTCAAGTTAAGGTTGTTGACTAATCCAAAAGTAGGCATGTGAGACTAAAGAAAAGTTTGATGAAAATGCTAGTCTCTTGTTGTTGAAGTTAAGGAAGGTTTGCAGGAATGTGATCATATACACCAGGTCTATTACAGAGCTACAAATCATATTTGGATGATGAAATTGATGAGGGCTTTTGGTTAAGGTACATGTTGAGTACATGGTTGAGACAAGTAGTTGATGAGTTGGCACATACATGAGGTGTATAGTTGATGATGTTGGTACATATTGATGAGTAGTTGACACATGATTGGTACATAATTGGCACATGGTTGGATGCACTTGTTTATGGTATAGGTTGATTACAGGTTATTTGGTATAGGTTGGTGCATGGTTGATGCACTTGTTTATGGTACAGATTGATGCATGGTTCATATTTATTGGTACAGGTTTACAGCAATATATCTCATAGTGATAGGTTGACAGTGGTTCCATAATTCTACTTCTACTTCAGGGTGGCAGGACGGGGCAAGGACAGGTGGTTGTAGCCACCTNAGGGGGTTGTAGCCTCCTTCTGGTTGTAGCCAGAGAATTGGGGAGTTGGAGCTTACTTCAGGTTGTGGCCTGAGAAACTAGGGGGTTGGAGCCTCCTTCTAGTTGCAGCTGGAAAACAAAGGAAGTTGGTGCTTCCAATGAATGTAATTCTTCAATACATAGAAGAAAAAAAGTTCTATGGTTTTCTCTCGATTTGGGTTTCCAAGTAAAACACTAGTGTACTGTGTATGTGTATGATTGTTCATTTGTTCATTGCTTATTTACTCTACAGTTATTGGATGATAATGCTTCATTGATATAACACTTGGATTATATGGTTAAAAAGGATTAAATTGCTCTATTATTGATTCACCCCCCCTCTCAGTAATCCAACAATATGTAGCAATTAACCTATCATATTGGAATTAAAACAGTTTTCTTTGGGGTTTTATGTGGAATAGCTACACTATATGCTCACTATAGATATGAATTATAAGAAATAAAGAGAACTGCACCCTAAGGATCCATATATCAACATAAGGAATTAGAGAGAGCAACCTCAAGCCACATACATGTTTTTTCATCATGGATATATACCAAAAGATCATTCGAAGGTAATATTTACGCGATAAGAAGTGAAAGTTGTAGACATATCTAGCAGCATGGAAATATTAATGTGATCCATAGAGGGAAAGTTTGGACCTTTTAAGGAACGATCCAATTTTAATGGGGATTTTGGCTCTCATGACAAACCTAAAAATAAAGAAGAGGCTAAGAGAGAAAGGCCTAGCTCTAACAACACATCTTCCCAACCTCTATTCAAAGTAGAATCCAAAGTGGACATCAATCCCTACTAAGGGGAGTTTGATGTAGTGAAATTTAAACCATTACTTGCAATAGTTAGAAGTTTATTAAGTTTGTTTAGTATAATAGAAGTGAAAAGAACAATGTTTTCCCAATTAAAGTTAGTGGGTCATGCCCAAATTTGGTGGGAATGATATATAAAAACACTTATGTTGCAAAATGATCCACTAGTAAGTAAACAT
Organism: Picea mariana; assembly: GCA_032191745.1. NCBI lineage: Eukaryota > Viridiplantae > Streptophyta > Pinopsida > Pinales > Pinaceae > Picea > Picea mariana. Next base: position 4,210 of record JASDQU010194208.1, on the reverse strand, counting down.
GAGGTTTTCAAAGACCCTCTTAAGTCACAATTTTATCATATTATTCATGAAGAGGACTAGAATATTTGTCAGCACTAGTAGTGACGTGAAAATGGAAAAGTATACAAGAGTACACCATAGAGTTCCACAAACAAACCATTTAATTGAGAATATATCCCAAGAACCCGAATATAGTCATCAAGTATCTAGGTGGACTCCATTGTCACATAAGGAAGCAAGTAATGTTATTTAGGTCCAAGACCATTCATGAGGCTAGTGTTAACACCAAGAGCTACACCCACATTTTTTAAGCATTAATTCTTGCAGAAGATGTAGTATTGAAGGTGTTGAAATATTGTAACTTCGAAGAATATTCTACCTAAGCGGGAGTGTTGAAGAATATTGTTATATTATATTTGTTAATTAGGCCCTATTGTGCCTTTGTAAAATTAGTCCCTATTGTTCCTTGACAATTAAATGTAAATTAAGAGGGTAAAGTGACAGGTCGTCCCAGACCTAATTTTAGGTTGGCTGGACCATTATTTATAAGGGAAGCCAACACCTCATTTGTACACACACCAACTATCTCTGCAGTGCGCAAGTCTTGGAGGAGAACCTACTGTAGCTAGGAGTGACGTCAAGGAGGGTTCTTGGTCTATGTCTTGGTATCTCTTGGTTAAGTAGTGTGCTACTCTTTCCTAGTGAAGGAGTAGAGGAGGATCTTCTACTTTGTTTTTGGTCTATCTATATTGAGGAAGTTTTTGTTGTTTTTTCTTCCCCATGAGGGCTTCCCAAGATAATCTGTGTGTCTCTATTATTTATGTGATTACCTCTCTTTCAGTGATCTTATTTATGCAGCTAATTTTCTAAATGATTGTAATAATAAAGAAATATTGTAACTGCTAGTTGTATAATTAAAACATTAACATGGTATCAGAGTAGGCCTAGAAGAGACAAACTCACAGTTTATAATGAAGTCGCTAGCCTTAGTGCATCCTCTCCAAGATTCATTTTTTAGTGTTGCAATGGCTACAAAATTATGGTTTCTTCATAAGCCCTAAGTGTGACATTTTCCTTGTATAAGGAAGACATTGGAGAAAGTAACCACACCTAGGAGCTTACCCTAGGATGGCGTGTCTATTCCCTAAATCATAATTCCAAAAGTTGAAGTTTGAAAAATTAGGGTTTCCTCATAAAACCCTAAGTTTGTAGTTGCAATTGCAGTTTGCAGTACCAGTTGCAGTTGCAATATTAGTTGTAGTTGCAGTGCCAGTTCCTTCATGCCATTTTCTTCGTGCCATTTGTAACACTGGTTGTAGTGAATTTTTTTTTTGTGAAGTGTTGGGATTAATTTTTTATTGTCCCAGTGCGCCTTACCCTAGCAAATCTCCAGCTACCTTTAGATTACAAGTTGGAGCACCTTTGAAATTTTAAAGGTTCGTTATTTCTTGCCTCTACTACTAGATGGTGCCACTACCTGTCGATACTATCATAGGTATGTACTTACAAATGTTTAAGTTGTATCATTATCTTAAGGGTATTTGCAAGAGAATGGATCTTTTTTCCAAACAACAACTGTAGATCGAGAAGGATCTTTGATCCAACACATTCAAAGGAACAATGCACCCCAGGTTTGATTATTTTGATATGCCTCTATTTTTTATGGAATTATAGTGATATTATGAACATCTAGTTGTATTTTGATCCATTGAAGTTATGATTATCATACTAACCTTTGTTCAAAGTTAAAGTTAGAAACTAACTTTAGTCAAAGTATTAGATTGATTAAGGTTGAGATTTTAGAGTTTATTTGCATTGTATTCTCTAACTCAGATTTATGTCAAGAAATCATATTGTCTTAAGTACAGGGGATAGTTTGAAGAGAATACTTGTCATCCTGAGCGAAGGAGACTCGAACGAAAATCAACAACACCCATTCTTGAGGACAAGACTCCAGGTTCCAAGTTTGATTGATTAAGTTGATAAGGTTCAAATTTTCACATATCAAGTTTGATAACTGCCACATTACAAGTAAACACTATAGTTTTGATAGAAATATTTGAAAATTTTTATTATTAAATACTTGGTAGCATGCAAGCAATAATGAGATAAATGCTTATTGATATAACTAACATATCCTCTAGGAGAAACTTCTTGTTTAGGTTCTAGGTTACCATGAAGAGATGATTGATTACAACAATAGAAGAGTGTTGCTCTCATTTCTTATTATTTAATTTTTTACTTTTGGCTYAGGCATGTCACAAGTGATAGCTTTGAAGGRGCTACTGTGACGATTGTTCTTGTTATTGTTTTTATCAGTATTCAWGTTTATTGTTTCTCCCTTGTTGTTCTTATTCAGGGAATGTCACAGGTGATAACCCTGAGGGAGATATAGTGATGKTTGTAGGAGGCAACATATTAGATGAGACATGAAACAGACTATCCAAGTTGTATACATATATCCATGTACCAAAGAAGAAAAAGAATAACTTACTTTTGCTAGATACAAAACATCTCATATGGAGTTAGATCATGAGGAGCAGAAGGMTCCAAAGATGAAAAAACAAATCCCTCTGGTTAAGTTGATCACTCTTCGTATTACTAGGAAGAGTTAGTAGAGCTAGAAGGGCCTACCCAGAATCAATGCAATAACCAAKAAGAGACCAACATGGTCTCGTGACACTTTGCAGGATGCAAAGCCATATAGAATTGACAATCCATATCATGAGGAGTAGATGGCTCCACCAATGGTGAGGTAGGAGGCCCCACCAAGTGCCAGCTAATAAGGAACTAGAGTTCAGAGGGATTCAACCCTCATAATCTAGTAAGGAGAAGCAACCTTCCCAGGACCATTCATAGAGATGCAAAAATCATGATCTGTGTCCAGAGGATTCTCCCAACAAGAGGGAGAAGAATATGACGAGACACTTGATCTAGTAATCAGAAGAAATATATATAGAACAACCATGATCCATTAAAATAAGTCGATGCAGTATGAGATTCAAAGGGAGAAAATGAATTCATCATCGTGATAGAATAGAGGAACTACTTTCATAGTTTACCAACTACAATGAGAATAGAGCATTCATTCTCAGCTTCATAAATAGTAGTTGCAAGTGCAGATTCCCGGTTCCAGAAGGAATAGTTGCAGAAAGAGCAGAGGACATACTCTCAGGAAGTGAGACAAATAGTGCTTTGCAGAAATCACATAGAACCAACACATGATTATGCAGATTGAGCTACACCTGAGCAAGTGTACTAGGTTGGTACAATGTGATGTGAAAATTTGGTTTCGAAGTACAAGACAAGAAGACTCATGTCTGCAAGTCAAGGCAAGCTCCAAGAGCTTGGTATGGAAAGATTGATAGTTTTTTGATGAGCTTGGGATTTACCAAGAGTAATTTGATCCCAACCTTTACTTCAATATCGATAATGATGGACCAGTTATATTGCTACTATATGTGTGATCAGAGGATCAAATTTTGCTCAAAAATTCAAAGTTCTCGGAATCACTTCAAATCGAATAAGAGCGTAGGCCTTGACATTATGAACCCAACGCAACTTGTTTGGGTTCAAACGGATGTCGGGAGCGAGAGATATCGCGTTCTGTTCAAAATGGAAAATAGAGAAAAAAAAGGGGTGCTGACTGTACAGTCCGTACGGACACTGACGTGGCAGGCCGTACAACACGTGGCAAGAAGATATTTTCACAGTTGGCAGGTGACATGGCTTATTTGCAGAGAATGGAATGGCGACACATGGCCCAATCAATGGCCACCACATGTCCCCTATTTATTGGTTTAAAATTTATTTGGAGTCCACCGGAATCGACCTCGTGACCTCCACCCGCATGCAAAGCTTTGGCAAAGACCACCAACCAACATGCCACCATAGTGTTTCTTAACACTATATGGTGCAGATTTCATTTGAATTGAAATGTTGTATGTATGGGCGCGGGGTCGAGCTGGGGCCTAGCCCCAGCCCGTGGTTATGTTGAATTGTAATATGGCCACGGTTTAAACCCTTTGCGTGCAAATTTAAAACTAAACCCCGGTTGTATGTTGTGTTGTAATATGACCACAGATGCGGGTATATGTTTTAACATAGCCCTTTTTCTATGGCCGCGGTCACATGTTTGTTGCCATATGACCATTGACGCGCACACGGGTATGCGTTGGTTTGAATTCGGTTCAAACGGTTATGGCACTTACTTTTAAACACGCGGTCACAT
>JASDQU010194207.1:4425-19818 GCA_032191745.1 Picea mariana | reverse complement strand
ACAAATTTTCTTCCCAAGAGGTAATGCCTCCACATTTTCAAGGCATGCACTATAGCAGCCAGTTCTAGATCATGATTCACATAGTTGACTTCATGTTCATTCAATTTTCAAGATTCATAGCAGATCACACTTCCTTTCTACATAGGGACTCCTCTGATCCCTTCCTTACAGGCATCTGTGCACACAAGGAAGTCATCTTCTGGGTCAGTGATTTTCAACACGGTTGCATGGGTCGGTAGATGTTTTAGGGTTTGGAATATTTCTTCACATTTCGGTGTCCACAAAAATTTTGTCCCCTTCTTCTAGAGGGCAGTGATTGGACAACCAATCTTGGAGAATCCTTTTATAAATCTCCTATAGTATCCTACTAATCCCATAAAGGATCCGACGTCTGAAAAATCCTTTGGGGTAGGCCATTCCATGATAGACCTGATCTTGTCAGGATCTACTGCTACCCCTTCCTCGGACAGAGCATGTCCCAAGTAATGTATTTGCTTCTGAAAGAAGTCACATTTGTTGAATTTAGCATAGAGCCGATGCTCTCTTAGCACTTGCAGCACAAGTCTAAGATGCTCTTCATGTTCTTCTCTATTCTTAGAGTAGATTAATATGTCATCAATAAAAACTAGTACAAATTTATCTAAAAATTTACTGAGTACATTGTTCATTAAGCACATGAAAGTGGCAGGGGCATTGGTTAACCCAAATGGAACTACCACAAACTCATAGTGACCATACCGTGTCCGGAAAGTAGTTTTATGGATGTCTTCACCCTTGATTCGGACTTGATGGTATCCCAAACTCAAGTCAATATTTGAGAAAATAGATGCACCTCCCAAATGATCGAATAGATCATCGATCCTGGGCAAGGGGTACTTGTTCTTTATGGTTACTTTATTGAGTTGTCTATAATCTATACACAGTCTAAGGGTGCCATCCTTCTTTTTCAAAAACAGAACTGGTGCCCCCCATGGGGACACGCTGGGTCGAATATAAGCCTTATCCATCATTTCTTTCAATTTCAATTTGAGTTCCACTAACTCAGGTGTGCTCATCCGGTAGGGTGTCCTAGACACTGGCACCGCTCTTGGAGGTAGACTTGGTACCTCTTCCGAAAACACATCTCTATATTCTCTCAGGATAGGGTGATCATTAGGGCTTGTTTTATCACCTTCGATTGTTTTCAGCACCTATATTGCATATAGGGGACATCCTTTTCAGCAATACTTTCTCATTTGCAGGGCCGATATTTGTCTCACAGAGACAGGTTTTCAGATCCCTTGAAGGGTTATCCTTTTTCCTTCTTTGTTCACACATTCTAAGGTTTTATGGTAACAATCCAGTCTAGCTTTATGGGTGGCTAGCCAGTCCATACCAATCAACAGATCATATGATCCCAAGGGTAATATGTTAAGGGTTGCTTGGGTGGGGAATTCACCCAACATTAATTGGCAGGCTGGTATGACCTCTACTACCCTTCTTTTGGTGCCAGTGGCTAACTGTACCAACCATGTCTTGGTTTGTGTTTGTGGCTGTAGATTACACTTATCAATAGATCTAGGGGCTATATAACTCAAATTTGAACCAGGTTCAATCAAAACAGACACTATATGGTTGAAAATCATACCTTCTATTTCCACCACTGAAGCTTGGTGGTCAGCTTGGTTATTATCCAAGGCTGCATAAATCTGCAGCACACTCCCTGCCACATCATTGACTGTGGTAGCTTGCTGAATGTTATAAACTTTCCGACTGTTCTGTTGTTTATGTGGACAGTTTCGTAGGAGATTCTCTTCTCCGCAACCCCAACATTTCAGAGGTTCTCTCTTTGGGTTATCATTCTTTACTGGTATAGGTCCAGACATTTTATTTCTATCCAATGAGGGAAAGTTCTACTGGAGTACACTCCGGGATGGAAAGTTCATTCTGGGGTTCTTCTTGTAGTTCTTAGATCCCGAGGAGTTGATCCCATTTTTCTGAAATCTCGAACCACTCTTCTATTTCCAGTCTCCACGAGACTCTGCCCGATGTCCATATTGTTCATTACAATATGTTGCCTTTCGAATAGTGTCTTCTAAGGTCTTTGGCTCATCAAATTCAATTCAGTTCTGGTATTCCTTGGGTAGCCTGCTGATGAAGCGTTGTGCCTTCTACTTCTTTGCTTTGATGTAAGGTACATATCTCAATAAGTCAAGGAATTTGTTGACATATTCCTATATAGTGATTTGCCCTAGTTTGAGTTCATAAAACTCTTTAGCCTTCTCGTCGAAATATTTTTTTGACAAATACTTCTTCCGGAAGTATTTCTCAAACTATTTCCAGGACTGGTTCTCTTCACGGTCCCCTTTCACATTCTTAAGATCTTCCCACCAAAGGGAAGCTTTTTCGTTCAGATTGAAAGTGGTCACTTGGGCCTTCAAATTCTCTGAAAAATCATGGACTCTAAAATATTTCTTCAGTACAAGTAGCCAGGCCTCGCCTTCCTCTCCCTTATTTATCTCACCGTCGAAGGAGGGAGGTTTGGCCTTTTTGAATTCTTCAAATTTATAACCCTTGGAAGTCTTTTGCTTCTTCTGTTTTCTTCAAGAATAGGATCCGGTCCTGCTGCTGGAAGAGCCTTCTGAATCACCAGCTTCCTTCTCAGAGGAGTCATCTGGCACTAGTCCTTTACCTTTGGGGTGGACTATCCTTGAGGTTCTCCTCTCAGTATGGCCACTGATATGACCATGTTTCTGTATCTCGGGTTCATGCTGCATTTGTCACTGTAGGTCGGATAAGCTCTGCAGTAAAACTCCATTAATTTCAGTTTTCTTTTCTTGTTCTTTCATCATCCTTTCATTGTCGGCCTTGCAGCTTTTCAATTCAACCATGAGACTCCTCATAGTCTCAGCTAGATCCAGAGGGGTTCCTATTGCTCTTCTTTCATCAGACTCTTTGTCTCTATTATGGGAGCCTTCTCCCATCTCTTGGTGATTCACCATTCCCTGCGTCTGTAAATTCCTGGGGCTAATCATCCGCTTAGTTGAAAAGACAAACACTGGTTATTAGTCAAGAGTTAGATACATTTTATAACCTGCACATAAATTCATAACTCTTTCACATGCATACACAGTTGAGTTCTCATTTCCAAGATTTGATCCTGGATAAGAGAGTTAAGTTAGGGAGTTACTCCTCTTAGGAGTGCTTCGAATGGAGCTTATGCGCAACTCGTTCATGAGCCCAATCAGGCCGAGTGTTGTAACCATGCTCTAATACCACTTTGTCACATACCCACTACCATAATCACATTTTTCGTTGATTTCTGCAGAATCAGAGCCCCTAAATTACCTACGGAGGCCTAGCGTAAGCTAGCTCTTTCTCTCTTTGTGTTCCCATGTGATCGTGGGTCATGATCACAGGTCAAATAATCGTGGTGCTTCTTTGTATTTTGTGCCTCGGCGCTATAGTGATGTTGAAGCGTTCGACTCTACAACCACCGAACCCCGGCAGGGCTAGCAGCTGGCCAATAGGGATGAATCCCTACAGCGCTAACAGGTGGCCAATAGGAATGACTCCCTAAAGGGTTAGCAGGTGGACAATAGGAGTGTCCCTATCATGCAGTTGAGTGGAATACAGGTGGCAAGAGGGGAAGCACGACATGGTGGGCAGTGTGATAGGAGACAGGTACCACTTCACATGCCACACCATTCCGGACCCCCACCCCCCCCATTAAAGGAAAAATGGCAAGGGGGGTCTAGAATTTGCCTGAATGCCATTGATCAAGGTGAATTGATCCTGACCATTCCCGNCCCCCCCCCCCCCATTAAAGGCAGAATGGCAAGGGGGATCCGAAATTAAACCTCAGCTATAGATCTGGGCAGGTGGCCCTTGGTCGTCCAGATTTGCTCGCCACTTACCCTAAGGTGCATTCGTGCCCCGGCTTAAAGTTGACGTCTCTTCTCCACATTTGACGGTCATTATAGACTCTGAGATCCCCCGAAGGAATCTCGTCCGTTCATCGAGATTTAACCACATGCTAATATCTCCATATTATAGGTCAGAATTTATCAAGGCAAGAGCCCGACCTCTCATCAACGGAACTCCTGAATCCCCGATTCCCAATTTCCCGATACGGGTAATCTTTCGACACGTAGCCTCCCTAAATCGGACGATCCAGATCTGTCCCGGGGTTTCCACCATCAAAAGTCCCGATCTCTCATCACCAAAACTCCCAAGTTCTCGACTCCTGATTTCCCAAAATGGGTAATCTCTCAAAACGTGGCCTCCGTTATTCGGACGGTCCAGATTTATCCCAGGGTTTCCACAATGGAATTCCCCGATCTTTCGTCACCAAAACTCCTGAGTTCTCGATTCTTAATTTCTTGAAATGGAAGATATCTTGACACATGGCCTCCGTTATTCGAACGATCTATATTTATTTGGGGGCTTTTGCCCTTATTCACTAGAGGTTTAACCCTCAGGTATCTCCTGACAGATCCAACGACTGTCGGGTTTTTCAGCCAAGATCTGACAGCTCAAATAGGTTCCTAACTTGTCGGCTCTCCCATGACTTCCTGGACGTGGAAAGATCCACAGATCGGATGCTCTCATGGACCTTGGGGATCTATGGTCCCGATCTCATTGCTACCCTCAAAGACACAAAAGTCACAGGGGTAAGGCACTTAACATCCTACTTTCTCCTACCAAATCTAACGATCATGAGTAACCACAGATTTCCCGACGCGATCTCGTCTATCGATCAACACCTATCAAGGTTAAGGTACTTATCTTTCCAACTTCTTCTTCTTATCTGATGGTCGTGAGTGACCACAGATCTCCTGATGGGATCTCATCCGTCGATTCGATACTTATCAAGGATTTCTTAAGTCCTTGCGCCTTCATTTCCTCCTTCTAGGTTCTTGATGGGATTTTCAAGAAGGGTATCTCTATGGGGATGTTTACCCAAGGTAATATCTGAGGCAGATAAGGGAATCTCTCTCTCGAGAATGAGACGTGAAGTCTGAATTAGATCAGTATGCATATAAATAACAATTTAAGAGAACATAAGCCACACGTAATCTTTCCATCATAAACATACAACTACCAGTACTGATCAAAACATCCTACATACATTCTTATACTGAAATTATTCACAGTTTCACAACTTATGAGCATAATTGTCAGAATACATATATTTCAAGATGCCAAAGGCAAAACACTTATCATAAAGTAACACCAGGAGTTATGCAACTACTGAGAGGGGTGCTCGTTTCCACCCAACCGTAGGCTCAGCGACTCCCAGCGGATTTACCACTAGCCACTCTCGAGCTGAGACCACGATGCTATGAGACTACATCTATGTTTGCCAGTGACTAGGAGCAAAGGTTACTCTCCTTCCCCTATGCTATCACTCACTCTACATATCGCCAGAGTTCTCCCCTCGCGTATTCCCCCCAATCTCTTCTCCCCCACACCTTATCCTCTTACGAGGTTGCGTGTGGCACGATTTCCCTCGCGCTGGTCAGGCCTGATGGCTCTACGGATGGGTTGTTCACCTCCCATCCCTCATTAAGCCATTTACCTACCAGCCTGTGAGACATTTAATTCGGGGCCAGTGAGCCACTTTTGGTTCTCTGGGACAGTGAAGTCCAAATACGGTATTGATTCTCAGTGGAAGTTAACACCACCTTTCGAGGTGCCTTTCACTGCCATTGTGGTCTCTTTTTCAGCACATCCCCTCTCAGCAGTCCTGCAATATAAATTCATAATGTTATTTATATTCATCGACCTTTTCCACAAGGTCCATTCACATCACATATTCACATTTCTGAGTTTTCCACAGTTCTTGGCCAGTCTAGTTATTTTTACAAACTGGGGGAAACAGGGTGTTACAACTTTATGGTGAATATTGTATTCTAAGAGAAGATATTGTGAGAAAAAGAAGAGGAAGTTACAGTGGGTTTTGTTGTAGGTTGTATCCCTTCATTTGCTGGATAATAATAAAGGAAGGACCTGGCAATTTCTCTGGTGGACGTAGCCCACACTGGGTGAACCACGTAAATATGTGTCTCTCTTTTATTGTGTATCTTCTGTGTTTTGTTTCCRCATTTGTTTTATTTTATTACAGAGAGATGTCGAAAGATGGAAATTTTAGGGTCGAGAAATTTAATGGACAAAACTACCAGTTATGGAAGATGTAGATGGAATATTATTTATATCAAAAGGATCTATTCCTACCATTGGGTGGAGTAGAAAAGAAGTTGATGGCCATGAAGGAAGAAGAATGGGAGATTCTTGACAGAAAGGCTCTAAGAATGATATGGCTGAGCCTGGTAGCGTCGGCGGCTTTCAATATTTCCAAAGAAAAGACAACGAAGTGCTTGATGGACACATTGGCGAAATTGTATGAAAAACCCTCAAAATCCAATAAGGTATTTCTAATGAAGATATTATTTAATATGAAGATGTCAAAAGGTGGGTCTGTTGCAAATCATTTAAATGAATTTAATATGATTACTAATCAACTAAGTTATGTAAAAGTGGACTTTGATGATGAGGTCAGGGCTCTTCTAATCTTGTTCTCATTGCTAGAAAGATGGAACAGCTTGGTCATGGCTGTAAGTAACTCTGTCTTTGGTTCAAATACTTTAAAATTTGATGATGTTGTTGGTGTTATCCTTAGTGAGGAAATGCGACGAAAAAGCACAGGTGAGACATCAAGTAATGTATTGAACATGGAGAACAGGGGAAGACAAAAGGATAGAGGAAAGATCTCAGGGAACCACGAGAATTCTAGGAAGGGCAAATCCAATTCTAGACTTGGAAAGATAGAGTGTTGGAATTGTGGGAATAAGGGACATCTAAAGAAAGATTGCAGAGCTCCAAAGAAATAAAGAGATGGACAACAGGAGATAAATCAGGAAGCAAATGTAACAGGTGATGTGTTACAAGATGCTTTGATTCTTTCTGTAGATAATATTTCTGAGTCGTGGGTAGTAGATTCAGGAGCTTCATTTCATGCCACACCCCATAGGAAACATTTTCTAGATTATGTTCAAGGTGATTTTGGATAGGTTCATTTGGGTGATGATGCACAATGCAAAATCGTTGGAATGGGAAAGGTAAAAATAAAGCAACGAAATGGAAACCAATGGTTGTTGAAAGAGGTAAGACATGTTCCAGATTTAAGGAAAAATCTAATTTGAACAGGGAAGTTGGCAAGTGAGGGTTGTATATCCATATTTACAGATAAGACATGGAAGGTCATCAAAGGATTATTGGTGATAGCGAAAGGAGAAAAGGTAGGTACATTGTATTTATGTAATGGTAATACTGACTCTTCTATCTCTCTAGCTTCTACAGGAGTGGACACAGTGCTATGGCATCATAGGTTTGGACACATGAGTGAGAAGGGTATGCAGATACTTCACAAAAGAAAATTATTGCTAGATCTTAAACAAATTGATTTGGACTTCTGTGAGCATTATGTTTATGGAAAACAAAAGAGAGTTAGATTTCTCAGAGTCGGAAAAGAAAAGAAGAATGAAAAGTTAGAGATTGTGCATATAGATGTATGGGGACCAACTCAGGTATCATCTCTTGGTGACTCTAATTATTATGTTACTTTTATTGATGATGCAACTAGAAAAACTTGGGTTTATTGCATTCAACAAAAATCTGATGTTTTTGATACTTTTAAGAAATGGAAAGCTTTGGTTGACAATGAGACAGGAAAAAAGTTGAAGTGTCTCAGATCAGATAATGGAGGTGAATATTGCAGCAAGGATTTTGGTGATTACTATTCATACCATGGGATTTGTAGAGAGAAGATAGTTCCAATAACACCACAAGAAAATGGTGTGTCAGAAAGGATGAAAATGACAATCATGGAGTGTGCAAGGAGTATGAGATTGCATGCCGGTTTGCCCTTACAGTTGTGGGCAGATGCTGTAGACACTGTTGTTTACTTAATAAAAAGAGGACCTTCCAGCTCTTTGGATGGTAGAATTCCATAGGAGGAATGGACAGGGAAAAAGGTAAACTATTCTTTTTTTTAAACTTTTAGTTGTGAAGCATTTGTCCATATTGATAAAGAAAATAGAACAAAGCTTGAGGCAAAATCCAAGAACTGTACCTTTATTGGATATGGTATTAATGATTTTTGTTATCGCTTATGGGATTATGAAAATAAAAAAATCATTAGGAGTAGAGATGTCATATAAAATTGAGAAGGTCATGTACAAAGATCAATTGCAGGGAAAGAAACAGGAAAAAGAAAAACAAGAATACACAGTGCTTGATGAGATCACTGAAAAAGAAATTCCAAAGGAACCAGAAAATAAAAATGTACAACAACAGGAGCAACAAGCACCTCAAACACCTGCAAGTTTTGTTACAAGATCTACCAGGTTAAGTATACCCCCTGAATGATACTCTCCTTCATTGTATTATTTATTGTTGACTGATTTTGGTGAACTAGAATGTTATGAAGAGGTAATGCAGGTAGACACCAAAAAGAAGTGGGAGAAAGGCATGAAAGAGGAAATGGATTCCTTGGAAAATAACCAGACTTGGGTCTTGGTTCAGTTGCCTGCGGGAAAAAGAGCATTGTAGAATAAATGGGCTTACAAGTTGAAGGAAGAATATAGAGGAGAAAAGCGGTACAAGGCTAGACTTGTTGTAAAGGGGTTTGCACAAAACAAAGGTATAGATTTTGATGAAATATTTTCTCCTGTTGTTAAAATGAATTCAATTAGGACTATTTTAAGTCTTGTGGCACTAGAAGATTTGCATCTTGAATAGCTAGATGTAAAAAAAACTTTTCTCCATGGGAATTTGGAGGAAGAGATTTATATGCAGCAGCCACAGGGGTATGAGGTCAAAGGGAAGGAGAGTTTGGTATGCAGGTTGAAGAAGAGCTTGTATGGCCTAAAGCAAGCTTGAAGGCAGTGGTATTTGAAGTTTGATAGGATTATGATAGAACAGGGTTATAGTAGATGTCATTCTGATGATTATGTTTATTTTAAAAAGATAGAAAATGGAATCTTTATTATCCTGCTATTGTATGTAGATGACATGCTTGTTGCAGGGTCTAATATGCAGGATATAAATGTGCTCAAGAAGAAATTATCCAATTCATTTGTGATGAAGGATTTGGGTGCTGCAAAGAAAATCCTTGGCATGAGAATAACAAGAGACAAAAAAAATCGCAAATTGACATTGTCTCAGGGTGAGTACACAGAGAAGGTGTTGGAGAGGTTTAGAATGCAGAATGCAAAATCAGATAGTACACCTTTCGCCAGACATTTCAAATTAACTAAGGAAATGTGTCCCAAGACATAAGAGGAGATAGAATACATGTCTAGGGTCCCTTATTCATCAACAATTGGTTGCTTGATGTATGCAATCGTTTGCACAAGACCAAATATTGCACATGCAATGAGAGTTGTGAGCAGGTATATGAACAATCTAGGTAAAGAACATTGGGAGACAGTAAAGTGGATTCTCAGGTATTTGAGAGGTACTACTCATGCATTATGTTTTGGAGGTTTAGACACTTTTCTACGGGGATATGTTGATTTAGATATGGAAGGTGATAAAGACAACAAGAGGAGCACCACAGAGTATGTTTTTACTATAGATGGAACAGGAGTAACTTGGATTTCAAAATTGCAAAAGGTTCTTGCACTTTCAACAACAGAGTTAGAGTATGTTGCTGCTATAGAGGCTAGTAAAGAGATGATTTGGTTACAAAGGTTTATGGAGGAAATGGGAAAGAACTAGGAGAATAGAAGGTTGTACTGTGATAGTGAGAGTGCAATTCATCTTGCAAAGAACATAGCCTTTCATTAGAAGAATAAGAATATATAGTTGAGGTACCACTTCATCCGATCCACCTTGGAAGATGGACATTTGAAGTTGGAAAAGATACACACTAGCCAGAATCCTGCAGACATGTTAACAAAGGGAGTAACCAAAGAGAAACTGAGTTCCTGCTCAGTTTCAGTTGGTCTTCAAGAATGAAGATGAAGATGAGAAATTTTCCAAGTCCAAGAAGGTTCAGACTCCAACATATACAACAATAGTGGAGTTGTTGAGATCAGTCTCCAAGTGAGATATTGTTGGTTGTGGATCCTGATTATCTTCCCGATTTAGAGGTCCTTGCTTTCAGCCATGTTTATACCCCATGAAGTATATACACCCCAGAAGTATGTACACTCTTCCACGCAAGGGATTACAGAGGGGGGGTACCCTCTCTGTGGGGTCCAGGGGGGAATATCCCCCTGGCTAGGGGGTCTGGGGACGAAGCCCCCAAAGGAAAAATTGCCTTGTAAATGTATATTGTAATTTCATTGTAAATATGGACCGTTCATTATAAGGTCGTAGATCTAATGGTAGAGATTATGTTAGGGTTTTTTTCCATAGAAGGCAACCCTCTTTTATGAGGGAAATGTATTGCAGATATGGTTGATGGAAAATATTGTATTCTGAGAGAGGAGACTGTGAGAGAAAGAAGAGGAAGTTACAACAAGTTTTGTTGTAGGTTGTATCCCTTCATTTGTTGGATAATAATAAAGGAAGGACCTAGAAATTTCTCTGGTGGACGTATCCCACACTGGGTGAACCACATGAATCTGTGTCTCTCTTGTATTGACACTGGGTGAACCACGTAAATCTGTGTCTTTCTTGTATTGTGTATCTTCTATGTTTTGTTTCTGCATTTGTTTTATTTTATTGCTCCATGGTCCTGCTTTTCTAACATCAAGGATGAGGTACTATGTGATGTTGCGCCACTGGAAGTGTGTGATTTTTTGTTAGGCCAACCGTATATATGGAAGTGTCATGTTTTTTATGAGTCTTGACCTCGTAGTTTCATTATTACTCTTGGGAGTCAACTCTACAGGGTACCAGAGATAGTTATGACTATTGTCTTAGTAAAAAAGTGTTGTAAAGTAATATTTCATATGACAAATTTTAGCCTCTTCACAATCTAATCAGAAGTTGAACATAAGGACATTTGAACCACTACAGCCTCAGCCCAAGACCTTCCTTTCTAGCAGAAGTAGGGTGATAGGATTATAGAAGAGCACAAAGGTATTCAACAAAAGATTCCCCATCTCCCACGAGAATTTGATACAATGGAGACCATTTATTTATAAGGGGGAGGAATGATCTAGGAAGATATCAATCCCATCCACCTATTCCACTAATTCAAATAATAATTTTCCATTTTGGCAGTCTTTTTACAGTTTTTCGGGTCCCAAAATTCCATGGCCATTTTGAGGCCCTAAATGATGTTTTTATGGACTTTTGGGGGGCCAAGGGATGACAATGAAATTACTTGATTCCCAACAAAAGTTGTACTCCTTAGATAGACCTTTTTGGCGAGGTATCAAAATCCCCAAATGGAGATCGTATGCAAAATTTACACCCTCCAGTAGTTTATGTATCAACTGCCCCCATTGGGGCCCACAAATCTTTTGGCATTTCATCTCCCAGGGTTATGGTTTTGGATGTTTAGGTTTTTCTCATTTATTATTTATGTTAAACAGGCCTTTGGGTAGTTATTGTAAACACATATTGTTTTGAATGAGAATAGTAGTCACATCTCTTCTCAGAGATAAGATGCAACCATTATAGAAATTTCATTCACTCTATTTTGATAGTTTATGTACATTTATTTCAGTAATAGAAATTGTGTATTACCATATCTCTTTGTTTATTTCAATATATCTATGTATTTATTTGTTACATCTATTCCTTCATTTCATTCTCAAAATAATTTGGATCAGTGGTATCCGAGCACACTGGTCCTTGTCATTTCTTAGTGAATGTCCCCAACGAGGTCATGATATAGATAGTTGGGTCTTGAGCTAGTTTCTCTTGAGGAAAAATGCTCTTTCCAGCCCAAACAACCTCCCATGGTGGAAGAAAAAATATTCTAGGGAGTAGGATATTATATTTATTTGTTTCTCTAGGAAGCCCTAACATGAAAGTGGGACGAAATGATATAAATTTTTGTACAGATCCTTCGATGACTATCGATAACAACATACACATATTTTTCAAACGACCACTTGGGAAGTGTCACCCCTTTAAGGTACACGTTAATTTTTATATTTCTATGTTTGAAGGTCAAATAGATGCAGAATATTTGGAAAAGTGGTTAAATATGATAAAATTTTATTTCTTTGACTACAATTTTTCTGATAGAGAAAATATCACCTTTGTGCTCCTTAAGGTTGTCCTCCATGTCAAAAATTGGTGGGAAACTTACTGGGAGAAAAGTTTTAGAGAGGAGTCTGGAATATTTGGGGTCGAGCCCACATGCGATTTTTTTATGGATGCATTCAAGGAACTATAATACCCTGTTGGAAACTATGATGACTAGTACATGAGATGGACCAAAATGCATCAAGAGAGGGGCCAAACAGTGTCAGAGTTCACAAATACCTTCCATACCTTACGTAGCAAGCGAGGTATCAAGGACTCTCAGAGACACTTGGTTCTAAAATACCTTGGGGCTCTACAACATCCAAACAAAAATGGAATTTTTGGACATATCATCACATGCAACCACTTATCAATATGATGTCAAAATTGAGGAGAAATTTAAGTAGCAGAACAAGCAGGAGTTCGGGTCTACAAATCCATAACAACCAAAGTATGGTAAAGGTGACCCTATCTCACAAAACAACTAACCTCAAGACAACCAATCCACACCATAGGAAAATAAGGGTAACACGAGTATGAAGGACACTACAAAGTGGTGCCACTTCCACAAAATCCCTTTGCACAAAACCAATGAATGTCACTCAAAAAAATCATTGGTGGTCGAGCTCAAGGAAAAAGAGTTAAGCCTTGACTCGAAATATGATTAAAAATAAAATAAAAGGAGACAAATCATTGATGCAGAACCCTTTGCTTCTGTCACGACCACAAAAATACAACCAAAAGAACCAGAGAACCCTGAGGAAGGGGAGTGCCTCTTCCATTCATAGATGTGAGTGAAGGGGATCCCACTACATTTCATTGTTGATAGTAGAAGACAAAAGAACCTCATCTCAATAGAGGTAATCAAGTAGTTGGATTTGTCGACAACACCACACCTAAAACCATACAACATCAGGTGGCTTATCTAGGGATGAGATATCTACATCAAACAACAATGTCTCATTTCCTATGGTATCAAGCCCTTAAGGGATGAGGTACTATGTGATGTTTCCCCATTAGAAGTCTGTGATATTCTATTAGGCCAGTTGTACATGTGGAAGAATCATTATTTTTATGAGTCTTGACCTCGTAGTGTCATTGTTACTCTCGGGGGTCATATCTATAGGGTACCATAGGTAGTTCTGACTACTATCCCTACAAAATAGTGCTGCAAAGTAATCTCTTATACCACAAAGTTTAGCCTCTTCACAATCCGGTCATAAGTTGAACACAAGGACACGACAACAATTGTAGCCTTGGATCAGGACCTTCCTATCTAACATAAGTAGATCTATAGGATTGTAGAATATCACAAAGGTATTATTGGTTCACCTACAAGGGTGCCCCCACACTTCCCATTCAATCCAAGATATAACAAAGCCCTTCATAACTCTATTGCCAATATGTATTTTCGAGAATGCTTGGGGTTCCAATCATTAGCCCCCATTGATATAGCTCTTCATGTTTCATATCCACTGATAGATTCCTCCCACACTCAGGTAGATCATGCAGCTAAATTGGTTGAACAGGTCCAACCCCTCCAACAACAGGTTCATGACAATCGTCAACAAGCTAAGCAAGATAGATTCTTTAGTAAGGTAAGAAGATCACCAAGGTTTAGATTCAAAAAAATCTTCCCCATATCCCACGATAACTTGATGCAATGGGGACCATTTATTTATGAGGGGGGAGGAATGATCTAGGTAGATATTGGTGGCCACCCACCTATTCCACTATCTCAAAGAAAAATTTTCCATTTTGACAGTCTTTTACAATTTTTTGTGTCTGAAACTTTTGGGGGCTAGAGGATGTTAATATTTTTTCCTGACCCCCAACAAAAGTTTTACTCCTTGTCTAGACCTTTCCGATGAGGTTTTGAACAACCCAAAAAAATATCGTATGAAAAAGTTACACCCTCAAGAAGTTGACATATAAACTACCCACATAAGGGCCCATAAACCTTTTGGCGTTTCATCTCCCAGTGTTAGGGTTTTGGATGTTTAGAGATTTCTCATTTGTAATTTATGTTAAAAAGGACCTTGGGGACTCATTGTAAACACATTTTCTTACAAATGACCATAGTCATCACATCTCTTCTCAGAGATAAGATGCCACCATTATAGCAAGTTTATTCACTCTGTATTTTTACAGTTTCTGTACATTTCTTTCATTAATAGAAATTGTGTATTACTATATCTCTATGTTTCTTGCAATATATCTATGTATTTATTTTTTACATCTAATACTTCATTTCATTATCAAAATAATCTACATTAGTGGTATCAAAGAAAGCTTCTCCTTGTCGTTTCTTAGTGCATGTCCTTGACGAGGTCGGGATATAGAGAGTTGGGTCTTGAGATATTTTTTCTTGAGGAAAACCTCTATAGCTAGCCTAAACAACCTCCCATGGTGGAATAAAATAGAGATGAGGGAGTAGGAGATTCAATTAATCTATTTCTCGAGGAAGACCTCATGCGACACTGGGACGAAATGATGGGAAATTTTACCCAAATACTCTAATGAATGTCGATAACAATAGACACATCTTCGTCAAATGACCACTTTGGAAGCATCACCCCTTTCCAAGTATAAGTTAATTTTTATATTCCTATGTTTGAAGGTTATATATATTTAGATTCTTTGAAAAAATGGTTAAATCTTCAAGAAGGTTATTTCTTTATCCACAATTTTTCCGATAGAGAAAAGAACACCTTTGTGCTCCTTTTTTTTGTAATGGCATAATTGACAACTTGGGAGGTTCTTGTACTCACGTGAAATAGGGTCGATTTCCATCTGCTACCACTATAACTTCCATGTGTTTCCACACATCCTGAAAGAATTTTTATTAATTGGGTTGGTTGTCATTGATGTCAGCCCTTGAAGAAAGTATGGCAATGAATTTTGGTAGCACAAAGGTTTGGCTAATGGGCCCAAGTTTGTTTGATGGATAATGGTATGAGTTTTGATATATTTGTAGGTAATATTATTATATATGGATAGTACATGTCATTCCATTTCTGGTGGTATGTGTGTTATCCACAATTTTGGTCATTGTGATGGTGTTATGATAATGTCATGATGATGAAATATCAAGCTCTTCCATAGGAACATTTTCCTGAGGAAGGTTACATTTATCAGTTTCCAGAAATCATATTTTAAAGATAGTTCGCAGGCTGCTTATATAGTCACTTGCGGGAATGC
>JASDQU010194206.1:7598-27416 GCA_032191745.1 Picea mariana | reverse complement strand
CATTCATTGACCTCTTCCTGCAGGTCCATTTACAACACATATTCATACTTATGAGTTTAGCCATAGTCCTTGGCCAGTTCAGTTATATTTACAATCTGGGGGAAACAGGGTGTTACAGTCGCCACCTCCACAGGTGCACCAGGGGGTGAGTCTTTGGTTCCCTTTGTGTAGGACAGGGACTCTTCTTCTACATAGCAGGTAGTAAAATTCTCCACTGGGCTATTGGCTCTGGAACCAAGCAGTTTTCCCGAAGGCGAAAGCTTGTCATATGATCCAAAATTGGTGGGTGGATTCCAATTGTCTGGGACTGTGAACAGAGGGAGCTTGTGATAGCTTTGCATGGCATCTTCCAAGGTAATCTCTTCCACGTATGCCATTGGAGGCATTCGTGGTTTCTTATGCCTTCGGAGGGACGCCATGGCTAATGCCTGCTCAAATTTATTCTGTCTCTGGTGGTGAGATTTGGCTGTGTACCAAGAGGCACCTCTGCACAACTTACCTCATGCTCTGGGCATGGTGGAGACCCTAGAGATGACCAGGGTTCCTTGCGGGTGGAAGGCTCTGCTCCATATCTTCAAAGGGTCCCCAAACTGCTCCTCTGGTGAAATGAACTCTACACTTGACGTTGCGATGGGCGAATGTCGCTCCATTCCATCAAGGTAGGTGATAAGAAGGAGGGCAACTGCGACCACCATAGCCATTAAGGCTTGCTGCTAAGTGCGATGGTGCATTGTATCGATCACTTGCGCGAAGGGGCTCATCGTTTGGATTTGGCTGCGTGGATTCATATTTGGTTAATGACTGAGGGGATGGTCGTCGGTGGATGTGTTAATGTTGTGTCTCGGCGTTGCCCCGCGTGGCTCCAGTTTGCAACGTGGCACCCCATCCGGGGTGCTCCAGAACTTCTTAGAATCCAACTTAATATTTGATATTTTTCAACAAATCAAGTGAAGAAAAAATAGATTTTAAACTTAAGTTAGGAATAACAGTTGAACTTAGAAAATAAATTTTAAGCTTTCATTTATTTGAAGAGAAAATAGATTTTAAACTTATATTTACATGATGATTTCAAACTATGAATGGTTGACTGAATTTAATATAAGTTGAAAATATTATAGATTTATATTAAAATTAATCTTTTCTCATTTTTAACTGGATTAAATTTAATTTTCTAAATTTTGAGATGAAACTTCTATCTATTTTCTTTTTATTATTTTGAAGTTATTAAAATTTAATTATTAAATTTTAATAAAAGATATATATTTAGATTTTAAAAACCATATCATAAAAAAAATTAATAATTTTCAATAATATTAAATTTAATTTTATAAATTATTGAATTTAAAAGTATACTATAATTTTGATAATGCAAATATTATAATTTAAAAATATAAATACTAGCACAGCCATTAATTTGCGTCTGAGAACGCCGAAAGGTATCAGTTGAAAACCCGTGCCCCCAATATAAAACGTATGTGGTAATATGAAACGTTTCGTTGCACGGTTTAATCCTACTTAATCATTTAAACGTAGCATTTACATATCCTTACAGTAATTTTTTAATGTGATTAGGTAAATGTTAAAAAGTAAACATGTTAACGGATGCCTTCATAAATGCAAGAAAGTTATGAATAATAAATCTGACCCGTTGATTTTGGAGGACGACTAAGAATATGCCAGCATCTTCAATGATTAGGGTTTAAGGTTAAATAAGGTTAAAAGATCATTAATTGTGCCCATTATCAATAGGTATACACCTTTTGGCGTAAATATATTTGTAAGAAAATCTATCAAATTTTATATGTAAAAATACAATTTAAAATATAAATAATACAATTTCCAATAATATCAAATTTTATTTTTATAAATTATTGAAATTCAAAATATACTATAATTTTGATAATGTATAATTTTGATAATGTAAATATTAGAATTTAAAAATATAAGTAATATATTTTTAAGAAAATCAACCAAATTTTATATTTAAAAATACAATTTAAAATAAAAATAATATTATGAAGAAATCTACCAAAATTTCTACTTACAAATACAATTTTAAATATAAATTTCAAAATAATGTTATTATTAAACATTGATATTAATTTTCAATCTTAAAAAATTATACTTAAATATTAATTTCCATTTTATAAAATTTATTCCTTATTATTCAACCAATAATATATTTTTTTATTATTGAGCAAATCATATATAATTTGGTCTAATTATAAATAATATCATATCAATTATTATTTAGATCACATAATATACCAATTATATATTTTTTATTATTCAACAAATCATACATAATTTCATCAAATTATAAATAATATCATATCAATTATTATTTAGTTCACATAATATACCAATTATATATTCTTTATTATTCAACAAATCATATATAATTTGGTCAAATTATAAATAATATCATATCAATTATTATTTAGATTACATAATATATATTGTATTTAAAAATAAATTATTTATATCATATAATTTACATTATAGTTTAAAATAAAATAAAAAAATTATTTATATCATATAATTTACATCATATTTACACATATTTATTTTAAGATAATCTAATTTATTTATTTTTCAACATAAAAATTAATCTATTATATTTAAAAAAAATTATTTATATCATATAATTTACATTATATTAAAAAAAAAAAAAAATTATTTATATCTTATAATTTACATTGTATTTAAAAATATTTATTTGAAAATAATTTAATTAATTTATTTTTCAATATAAAGATTAATATTTTAATTATGAAAATGTCCCCGAGGTGTAGGACTGTGTTGTTAAGCTACTTTGTGTTGAAAAGTCAGCGGTTCTAAATCCGTGAGGACAAAAAATCCAACCATGTTAAAGGTTGGTGTGGCTGAGTCGCAATTTTTCAAGCCAAAAGTCAACCTGATGCCAAGAAGGTCCAGACCAATTAACAAACAAACAAAATATTTTAATTATGAAAAAAAAAAAAAAAAAACAAGACATTAACCACCTAACATTATTGACTTTAATAAAAGGTCTTATAAGTTCGAAGGATTATATGGTAAGGAATAATGGCTCAAAGAAGAATTTATTTTGGTATTCATGAACAATGTTTAATAAATCATAGTGTAAATGATCTTACTAATAATCAACAATCTCTTAACTAAATTCTCTTTAGCCTAATTCAAAAGAGTTTATTTAATCACAAATGGATCGGATAAGAGTATAATAAAATAATTAAAAAGAGTTTATTTAATCACAATTATATGAAGAGATGAACAATATTTATTATAGTATTAAAAAAAATGATCTCATTAGTTAAAAAAGAGATAAAAAAATTAACTTAAGAAGGAGAGGTAGAAGCAAATCTCAACATGAAAAATAAGATTAAAGAGTTGGAATAAAAACTAACTAATAATTTGGCCCTAATTAGTTTGGAAAATAAATTATATACCAAACCCATCTAAGAGGAAATCAATAAGCTAACTATGTTGGATAATGAGTTTTGGTATAAAAGAATAACACTAAGAGGACACAACAACAATAGTAAAGGAAGAACTACAAATAAATCACAAATTGAAACAACTTACACTATAGAAACAAAGAGACTAGGAAAAATAATGACCATAAATGTGACATACTGGTTAATATCCAAACTTAAAAGGGTGAGTAATATATATAAATCAAGACCTCATTCGAGAACAACTATGTTAATTAAGGAAGGAAGTTCAAAAGGTAAAAGAAGCTAGGAAGGAAGGCAAATGGACAATAATTAGAAACCAAAACACTATTGTTGTGAATGGACAATAAATTAAATTATGAATTCCAGGCAATCCCTTACCTTCTTAAGGTCTTGCAATGAATGTTAATCCTCATTGTAATCATAAACTTCTATATTTTATTTATTATTGATTTAATTTATTAATGCATTACAACAAACCTCATTATAAAAGGGATACAAACCCTACACCTTTTCTACTAAAAAAAAATTAGTTTCCATTTTTTTTTTAAATTTGATATATATATATATATATATATATATATATATATATATATATATATATATATATATATATATATATATATATATATAATAAATTTATTTTTTAATTATTTTTTAAAAACAAATAGTTTATATATAAAATTGTCAAGTTCACTTTAGTTAGTGGCAATGCTTAATAGTAAATTTAGATCCTTGGAAGATAACATTGAGAGACACATGGACAATAAATTGTTAGGGTTTCAGACTTAGCTACAAAAAATGGAGGTTAGATTATAAAAAATAGAAAAAGCCAACCACTAACCAAAAAAATCAACTAAGGAAGAAGAGGTGGATGAAAACATAAATTTTAGGGATAAGATTAAATATCTAGAAGACAATGTGATTAAAAATTTGGCTCTAAATATATTGGAACACAAATTGGATACCAAACCTATCAGGAGTAAATGATAAAGCTCATAGAATTATACCATTAGTGTAACAAAAGAGCCTTGAACCTCATAATTTTTGGTATAAAATAATAGAAAAATGAGGACACTTTAATAATAATCAAGGAGGAATTAAAAAATAAATCAAAATTTGAAAAAATTGGTCTTATATAAGAAAAATGTTGGGTAAAATAATTGAAAATAAAAATAGGTTGATCCAGGTTATGGTAAGCTCTAGTGCTCATAACTATGACATACTTAGTAAAAATCCAAGCTTAAAATGGTCTCGAATATTTATAAATGAAGACCTCATTCCAGAATATCAAGTTGAATTAAGGAAGAAGGTTCAAAAGGTAAAGGAAGCCAGAAAAGAAAGAAAATGGACAATAATCAAGAACCAAAAAACAATTATTAGCGGTAGAGATCAAAAGGATAATAATAAATAGAAATTTGAGACAGTTCAGATCCTTTCTTGGAACTGTCAGGGATTTCCTTGGAACAAAGAGCCTATATTAAGTTGGATCGCAAGTGAAATTGATATTATATTTCTAGTTGAAACTTGGGAGCACGAGGAATATAAGGTCCCTAACATAGATGGATTTATATTGTGGTCAACATGGAACAATAAATTATCCCATAGAAGGGTTGGAGACATACCTTGTGACATAAGAACAAACATTTATCCTCATAGTCATTTTCACAAAAAAGACCCTATCAATCATTTCATTTGCGTGGATATTCTAGAAGTCAATGCTAAGAATATGTTTATAGAAATTTGTTATTTTACGCCTATTAATTATACCTTTTATACAAAAAAAAAAATTGAGACAAAAATTGTCCCTATAAAGTCTTAGAAAAAGGTATTTATAGTTTGAGAGATGAAGTTAGTATCCTCCTAATAGGAGACTTTAATGCTATAACTACAACTAATCAAGCTATTATATTAAGCAACAATTTCAACCCTAATACTATGTGGCTAGACAAAGACCTTTTTTTAGTTAATAGATACAAGAGATATTCCGAAGACTTAATCAAGAATTTATATGCTACTGATATAATAAAGATTTGAATTTCTCAAGATCTAATCATTTGTAATGGTGTAATGAAGTGGTCGAAATATAACCATATGACCTGTATCCATGGGATGGGTAGTAGTGTTGTGGACTATGTGATATATGATGTCCAACCAAATAGTAAATTTTGACCTTTTAAACGACCATGAGCCTCACTTTGATTATAGAAATTTAACCCTAACTCTAAACTTTACCATGCACAAAAAACCCCTTGAAGATAACTTTGGTAACCAAAGGCATCAAAGTTTTTACAAAAATACAACTAATGTATTTTTAAAGGACTTAAACACTAAATTAAATCTTCTATCATATAAACACAATATTGAATACATCTATAATAATTTTACAACAATCCTCTCTACGTCCATAAAAAATTATCTATCGAAGTGTTGTGTAAAACTAAGAATAGAATTTCCAACCCTTGGTATGATAACTAGTTTAAAATTGATATAAAATCCATTAGGGATGTCTACAACGAGCCTTTCAAATATGATAATATTAATAGCTACGAAGCCCTACTGGAAAGAAGAAAAAGTCACTACATAAATAAAAAGAAAGAGAATCTTTTGCATCTTTCTAAGCTAGATCCAAAGAAATTTTGGAGGAAAATTTTGACTCGTAAATATAAAGAAAATGATATGATTCCTGTAACATACTAGAATTTCTACCTTAAAGTATTTACGAATCCCAAAATTTCCTAGACAAAATTTCAAAAGTTTCTACAAAAGATGATTTGTTTTTTATAGAAGACATAATGTTTGGGGTTAAGTGACTTGTAGGTGAGAAAGCTAAGGACATCAAGGGTTACCAAGATGAAATATTAAAAATTCAAGGTTCTATTTTGATCCCCCACATACATAATCTTTTAAATTTAGAAGCCAAGCAAGGCTTCCTTAAATCTTGGAATCAAAGCCTCATTATACCTATTTTTAAAAGTGGGGATAAAAGAAATACCTCTAATTACAGAAACATTATTATTATCCCCATTTTATCCAAACTATATGGAAGTATTTTGGAAAATAATATAAACATATGGCTAGAAAGACACAGAAAAAGAGATAAAGGTTAGGCTGGTTTTAGAGGTTATCATTCAAATATGGACCAACTTGTCATGCTAAGGATCATTCTAGAAGAGTTTCACAACAATAAAACAAATCTTCTTTGTTTTTTCGTTGACCTTTGGAAATATTTTGACACTGTTCCTAGGTCCAAACTTTGGAATAGATTAAGAGATCTAAAAGTTCCCTTTATTTAGAGAGATGTTGTAGTAAGGTTGGATGAGAATTTTATTGGAAATATTAGGAGCACTAAGGGTTGGTTAGAAGGAATTTTTAACGAACCTCCTATTTCGTTACGACAACAAGCCTCACATAACAAGTGCAATTTTTTTTTTGTGTGTGTGTATGTAGAAAGGTAATAATGACATTATACTCAACATTGCAACATGACGATGAACACAATGCATGCAACTCACGCCACAACAAACATAATGACCTAACATAAAAACACATCAAGCACCTGGAAGCAATGTACAATATTCAACCGATGAAGAATAAGAATGACTACCCGCCTGTCCTACCCTGCAATGGTTAGGACCTCGAGGACACAAGCAACGCTCAAGCCCAGGTTCCCATCGATTTTGACCATTTAAGGTCTAAAGGCTGTCGACTTTTTTGAGGAACAGAGGAACAAGGAGGTGTCTACATCCCACCCAACATAAATAGACCAAGCCTACTAAGCTAAGGACAATCATCCTAACAACCCCATGCACCCAAAATTAATTACACAAGTAACTAGAACCCTTAGTGTGAGCAACCAAGCACATTAAATGTTTACAAAACCAAGTACAAACATTAATTAAAATGAACAAAAACTCCCTCAATGGGAAGCGCAAGCTAAAAATGACTTCGTCAAGAACCCAACCATTAATCAAGGCTAAAAGGTCAATATCTATGATTTAAATTGGCATTAATTACAGATCAATTAACTAGTCTAAATTCCATTAGTCAATGAGTTACCAACATAACTTAACATGAATTATGACTCAATTTAGCGTGTCTCAGTTACCAATTAGGTGATATCTATAAATCCAAGTAACATCAATTACAGATCTAAATTAGCAAGTCTGGAATTTGCAATCTAGTCTTTACTCACCATACAAATTTTAATATTTATTACAACCTAAATGGACAATTCTATATTAATCTGAATCCCCATCCAACTAGCCATAAACTTGAATAACAACATTAACATTCTTAAAGTGGAATTCTACCATTAACAGTTATAAGAAATTAAATCTCAACATGTAGTCTATATATATTGATCGAACTAACAATGCTAGCGGTCTACTATCATAGAGAAGGGAAATCCTAACTATTAACAATGTTGTGGCAATTTAACAAGGTGATTATCATAGCAATTACATGACAATTAATATAGCATTAACAAGATAGTTTACATGACTATTTTCATAATAAGTAATATAGAAATAACAAGGCATTTAACATTCTAGTTAACATACAATTAACATAACATTAACAAGGCAATTTGTATGACTATTAACATAACCATTCATAGCGCAATAACCAGGCGATTTATATAACTATTAACTATTTAACTCATTGTGGAATTTAATCTATAGAAGGAATCTGCTGACCAATAACATTGTTGTAGCAATTGTTCTGGAAATTAATAAGACAAAAATATAGCATTTCATATTGCAATTAACATGACCTTTAATAGAAAAAGGAGGTTGTTAACCATTAACATTGTTACAACAATTACTCTAGTAATTAATAAGGAAACAAAATAGCATTTATTATTGCAATTAACATGATAATCAACATGGCCAATAACATTGTTGTGGTAATTAAAGCTTGGAAGAGAGAATGTTGGGTATGCGTTCAATGTGAAGGAGGATAAAAGGGACAAACAAAAATGCAGAAGGACCAACTCATGGTCAGTCAATAGCAACTGAAGCAATGATTAAGGCAATTAATGGTCAATTAAGAGGACAACATGGTCAATTTCTAATTATCAAAAACGTGGTCACTCCAGCAAGTAAAGATGTGATTTAAATCGATAAAATCGTGGGTGATTTCTACAGCAACACAATCAACTTCTGATTATCAAAAACGTGGTCATTCCAGCAGATAAAGTTGTGATTTAAATGGATAAAATCGTCGATGATTTCTACAGCAACACAGTCAACTTCTGATTATAAAAAATGTGGTCATTCTGACAAGTAAAGTTGTGATTTAAATGGATAAAATCGTGGGTGATTTTAGCATGCAATGCAGTCCGTTTTTAATTTCCAAATCGTGGTCTTTCACAGTAGGAAATTTGATGAATTGAAAAGAAAAAATGTGGGCATTAACATGAATCAAATGGAAGCAAAATTTTAAAGAAAAACACAGTCTTCATCAAGGGAAAAATCGCCCCAAAGGTAAAACGAAATGCAGACAAGAATAATTCCTCTTTTCCATCACCAGAATACAAAATAAAAATGTAGACCAGAAATCATTTCATTTTTCATTGCCAAAATACCCAACGTAAAATGCAGAGATGAATTCATTTCATTTTTCATTGCCAGAATACCCAATGTAAAATGCAGAGATGAATTCATTCTGTTTCTCATTGCCAGAATACCCAAAATAAAAATGCAGACCAGAAATTATTTCATTTTTCATTGCCAGAATACCCAATGTAAAATGTAGAGATGAATTCATTTCATTTTTCATTACCAGAATACCCCAATATAGCACAGACAACAGTAAGAGAAAACAAGGATCCAATGGGAAGGGTTAGGGAATGATTGCAGGGGTTCTATCAATAAAGGAATAGAGAAAACCAACCAGGACACAAAATAATCCACATGCAAAGGTTGTTGCCAGATGGCGGAATCAACAATCATCCAGGGACAAACATCAAGGGTAGACGAATAATAGGTTCATCCTTCGCTCATCATCCTCACACAGAAAAGCAGGGCGTTGAGATCCATAGGTCTTTTAACGTTGAGGTGATGACCATAGATCAGGCTCCTGGCCGACTGCTCAAGTGAGGAATGGTGATCTAGGGATGAAGGATAAACAACCACAAAGGTCATAATCAACATAGCAAGGTGGTCAAGATGTGTGGGGAAATGAATCCATGGGATCCAATCTATCATCAAGCTAGGCTAGGAAAATTTTAGAAAACCATCTAGACAATCAGTTCACTCACCCAAGTAAAAATGCAGATTTAAGCATAAGTTCTAAAACAATTTACCATACAAAATGAAGAAAGCGTACCATTGCCTATTTAGAGTGGACGCCCCATGTGCTCCTTACAAATCCCACATGTCGATTGACGAGACTACACTGGCACGTCCCAGCCAATGCTAGGGGTACTCTTCTCCCCCCTTAGCCCCCCGAGCCACAAAGGGTCCACACACTCACTATCTAGAGATTTCGACTAATTCCCAGCTCGCCTCGCAAGGCCAAGCTACCACTCCTCACTGAGCTGGGTATCCCAACTCCCACAAGTTAAGTCAGACAAGTAGATATTTCTGCAGCATAACGTTACGCAAACAGAAGAGATCCAACCTCCATCTCCTCCCTTCATTATATAGAGTTTGGTGGTTCCTTACTTTCCAAAAATCTTGTTTAGTTAAGTTTTCAAAATTTAATTCCTAAAAAATTCTCCCCGTACAAGTGTCACCCATCCCCTTCATTCCTCCATAAATTAATTAATTTAATTAATTAATTATCTTTATTTCTCTCACCCACCTAGAGTTACTCCTAGAATCACTCCTAGGTGTCCCCAAATTCTCTGACAAGTTTTAATGACTTTCCCCACCATTAAATTGTTTGTTCAGTTTAAATTAGAAAGCTCTTAAATGGTAGATAGATTACTCAGTTTGACTTTCCACTTTTTCCCTTATGTTCCATTTTTCCCTTTTTATGTTTACCTCTTTTCCTAGTATCATAATATTTTAGATTTTCCCTCTTTCCCCTTTTTAATTAGAACTCAAAAAGGTAGGTGTGGAAATTAACCCTTTTTCCCTTTTTTCATTTAATCGGTATATTTTAAATTATCAAAAAGATAAAACAATTAATTCCTTTTTAGTTTTTTTTTAAATTTTATTCCAACTGATTTTTTTTTTATTGAATAAATTAAATTTCTTACTCCCTCCATGTTACAAGATTTAACGAAGATCATACTCTTTATTTATTTTGTTTTTAAATTTTATTACACACACACACACACACACACATATATATATATCAAAATTATTTTAATAAAAAGGATAAAATTTTACCACTAGCATGATTTAGACCTAGACCTTAATTTTCGTGATGGGCGACATTTTATTAGGGAAAAAGTTTTTAAAAATTCTTATCACATTGTTCATCCTAAGGTCATCTAGGTTCATTCATTTATCACAACAACGCAACATGCCCTTCAAGACGCACTAGGTTCTCCAAGGGTGCCACTTGCCTCATATGTTCCCTTGTGAGACGTGCCCTTCAGGACGCACTACGTGCTCCAAGGGTGCTACTCACCTCTTTCCATTTTTCTTGCGTGACGTGCCATTCAGGATGCACCACATGCTCCAAGGGTGTCACACGCCTATTGTATGACTTGGTAGACACCAAAAACCCCTGGAGTCAATACTCTGCTAGGTGAACTTGTGGGAGACTAAGGGCCTCTAAGGAATAAAGCCCCCACCTTATTGAGTGCCCCTTAGAATCATCATGAGCGACTGTCGCAGTATGCCCTCACAACATCCTGGGTCCTCTCGAACTAGGTAAACATTAACCTACAGTTTGAGCCACAATGGGAGTGCTAGTAGGCTCTGGTAGGGTTGTTGTCCACATCTCTCCCTCAACATCTCTCGTAGTCGTGTGTGACCCCTTTACTCCGCATGAGTCTGGTCGGAAAGCTATCGTCAGACTGCATCATCGACAAATCATATCAGAACATATCCATATCATATCATCTAGTCATATGCACTAAT
Source organism: Picea mariana (assembly GCA_032191745.1). Lineage (NCBI taxonomy): Eukaryota > Viridiplantae > Streptophyta > Pinopsida > Pinales > Pinaceae > Picea > Picea mariana. The sequence continues at coordinate 15,922 of JASDQU010194206.1, read as the reverse complement.
ATCACAGTAAAACAATCAAACCACAATGGTACAGTCCTTGACTCGATCCAAAGTCCAAGGGGTTCCATCGATGCCTTTACATCCTCAAGGTCCAAAATCCTACACACTCAGTAAAACTGAGTCAATAGCACCTTTCTATGTCAAGGCAGTAAAACAACATGTCATCACCCCATAATGCCTCATAATCAAAATCAAAAGTTTTAATAGCATAATAATCTGGATCACTTACAAGCAAGTGTCCTCAAAGAATAAGTTCTCTCAGTGCCCCAGAGTGGGATGTTACATACACCCTCTCTTGGTCCAAACTTCATCCCAAAGTTTCATAGTATATATGCCGAAATAAAGTGTATCACAGTATCATATGTCTATCTATCAAACAAAAAAGGAAACTGTTGGTGCATATCATATGCATCCTCCCAGGTCGTCGAGTGCAGACTATAATTGTCCCACTAGACCTTGACCTGCTCTATTGTTCGACACCATAGCTTTCAAACACGATGATCCAAGATGTGGATTGGCTCAGCTATGAGTGCCCACTCGTCCGATACCTACAAGGAACTCATGTCAATGACATGCGTAGGATCACTAATATAATGTCTCAAAACATATACATGAAAAATGTCATGCATACACCTCAAAGAATCAACCAAGGCTAGTCAATAGGCCATAGGCCCCTTTCTCTCCACAATCTCAAAAGGTCCCATGAACCTAGGAGAGAGTTTAGCTCCCTTCCAAAACTTGATCATACTTTTATGCAGTTTAACCCACAAGATGACTTGATCATTGACCTCGTAACTACAATCGACACGGTGCGCATCGACATAACTCTCTTGTCGATCTTGTGCTTCTTTAATCCTTTGTCTTATTGTTTGCATTTGCTCTTCCATTTCTTGCATCGCTTCTGGTCCTACCAGGACCCTATCCTTAGGCCGATCCCAACTCAAAGGTGTCTGATGTTGTCACCCGTAAAGAAACTCGAAAGGCACCATCTTAATGGTGCTTTGGTAATTGTTGTTGTAAGAAAACTCCACTAGTGGCAAGAATTCTTCCCAACACTTTTGTTGTTCCATCACATACATGCACAACATATCCTCCAAGGTCTAGTTTGTTTGTTCAGTCTGCCTGTCAATCTCCGGGTGATACGCAGTACTAAAGTTAAGTTGGGTTCCCAAGGCCTCTTGGAACTCATCCAAAATCGTCTAGTAAACATCGATCCTCAATTAGATATAATCTTCTTAGGCACGCCATGCAGCCTCACAATCTCACTGATGAAAACTCTGGCTATGTCAGGTGCCTGATACGTCATATGCACAAGAATACAGTGAGAACTCTTCATCAGAGTGTCTACTACTATAAAATTCAAGTCATGTCTCCTTGTTGTTAGTGGCAATCCAACAATAAAATCCATCGAAATAACCTCCCATTTCGATTTTGGAATAGCGTGTGGTTGTAGTAATCTTGTTGGGTGTCTATGTTCAGCCTTTACCTGCTAACATTCTAGACATCTGGCCACATGTTTGACTATGTCTGCCTTCATTCCCTTCTAGAAGAATAAGGGTTTAAGGTCTGACCTCATCTTTGTGACTCCCGGGTGAGCCATGTAAACTTCTCTATGAGCCTTGCTTATGATCAACATCCTCAACTCGTCGTTCAGCGTTACGTAGATCCAATTTTTAAATGAAAATTGCTATCAATAAAAATCCTTATAAACCATCGCTATCAAATGAAAATCCTTCAAATCATGGTACCATCATTGTGTTTTGTTCGATAAAACCCTTGACCTCTTTGTACCAGTCATCGTCACGCTGTAAGGTTAGAATATTTTCACGTAGATTTGTCTGAAGAGGCAGCACCAAAAAGATGCGCAGTCTCCGACTCAATGCATCTGCCACTCAGTTCACTGTTCCTTTTATGTAAGTAATCTCGAAGTCGTACTCGCTAAGCAATTTCGACCAATGTCGTTGTTGCGCGTTCAGGTCACTTTGCGTAAATATGTGTTGTAGTCCACAGTGGTTAGTATTTAGTTCAAATTTTCATCCAACAAGGTAGTGTCTCCAAACCTTCAAGGCATATACGATGGCTAACAACTCCAAATCGTGTGTCGCGTAGTTCTCCTCATGCCTTCTCAGTTTCCTCAAAATGTAAGGGATTACTCGTCCGTCTTGCATGAAGACTCCACCTAAGACTTCCTTGGTTGCGTTAGTGCATACCAAGAAGTCCGCGTCCATGTCCAAGACCTTTAGTATCGATGTTGTTGTCAACAACTCCTTGAGCCTCTGAAATGCTTCCACGCATTTCTCGGTCCGAACAAACTTCTGGTTTTTCTTCTGCAATTCCATGATCAAATTTTCTATTTTCAAAAACCCCTCGATGAACTGTCAATAATATCCTCGTAAACCCATGAAGCTACACACTTCCAAGACATTCGTCGGCACAGGACATTCCATAATGGCCTCGACCTTTGCTGGATCCACAACAATACCTTCACCGAAGATGACGTTCCCTAAGTAGTGGATGTTCGATTGATAAAATGAGCATTTGGATAACTTGCCATACAATTTGTGCTCTCGCAGACACTGTAGTACCAAGTGCAAGTGCTCGTCATGCTCCTTCGTTGTCCGAGAGTAAATCAAAATATCGTCAATGAATACTTGGACAAACTTGTCCAAGTACTTGCGGAACACCCCATTCATCAAACTCATAAATACCCTTGGGGCGTTTGTCAGTCCAAACGGTAAAACAGTAAACTCGTAATGTCCAAACCTCATCTTAAAGGCAGTCTTAGGGATGTCATATTCCTTAATTCGTAACTGGTGATACCCTGATCACAAATCGATCTTTGAGAACACCATCACACCCTTCATTTGATCGAACGGATCATCTATCCTCGACAATGGATATTGATTCTTGATCGTGGCCTTGTTCAATTGATGGTAGTCAATGTAGAGCCTCCACGACCCATCTTTCTTTTTTATGAAAATAACAGGTGCACCACACACTGACACACTAGAAAGTATCATTCTCAGGTCCAACAACTCCTTCAATTGCATTCTCAACTCCTATAATTTTGGGGTTGACATCCAATAAGGCGTTCTAGCTATTGGTTATGTTCTCGGTTTTAGGTCTATAGTAAACTTCAATTCCCTCTTCAGAGGCATCCCAGGTAACTCCTCCAGAAATACGTCCGCAAACTCTCTCACCACCAGAGGGTGTTCTAAACCTTTCGCTAATCCCTTCTCGTTTAACGCAAGGATCACATAAAGCTTGAACCCGTTGCGCATGCTCTTCCGTAGCTGTAAGGAAGAGATGAACCTTAGGGAAACTCCCTGGTTCCATCCTACAATCACACATCTTTATCCCTCATCATTAACCAATCTCAACCATTTCATCTTACAGGTGAGTATCGCCTCATGTGATTCCAACCAGTCCATACCAATTACGACATCATAACATCCTAAGATCGTGATGTACAGGTTGGCCCTTGTGACAACCTCTCCCAAGTTAAGGATATAGCTCGTAACCTTTCCTCCAACATTTTGTTTGGCTCCCAAGGCCATCTCTATGAAGAAACTCATCCTTTTTTGTTGCCTTTACCTTAATCCTTTTTAGCGCTACACCAGAAATGAAACTCTTGGTAGCACCGGGATCTATCAAAATACTAAGGGTTTGGTTAGCGACGGTACCTCTCATCTCAAGCACAGTCAACTGATGCTCTGCCTGGCAGTTATTCACCGCTACATGAATCCGATGGTCCTTGCCCATATCTCCCACGGTAGTGGGTCTGTCTGATCCATACGTTCTAGTCCTCTCCACCGAGCAGTCGCGCTAGTAGTGTGGCTCCCCACACGTCCAACACCCCTTCTTCAGCCCAGTAGTCCTGGTACCTGAAGTAGAAGGTGATGGCCTTCTGGCCTGGAATCCTAGTCTGTTATGCTGAATAGGCCTAAACTGTTGTTGTTGCAGTCGACATTGTTGTTGATGTGGTGGTCCCCGATAAGGTGTCCGCTGCTGAGTCGTCGGTTGCCAAGGTGTAGTGAAAGTGGATCCCCTCTGGAAGCCATGATATCTCTACATGTGTTTGGCTAGTGTCTGATGTTGTTGTGCTCTAGAAGACACGTGCCCTGCTAGTCTTGCTGGAGTCCTGGTCTGACCCCTGCTGATAAGCTCCTCCTCTACTATGAGGGCCTTATGGACGACATCATGCAAGGTTTGAGGCATCAAAATCGTGACCTTTTCATGTATGCTGCCATTAAGGAAGGAAGAAAACCTATTGACGTTAAGTTTCTCAGTATTAAGGTGCGGAGCATACCAAAGAAACTCCATAAAATGGGCCTCGTACTCGGGCACCCTATGACTGCCCTGTCGTAAGGCATTGAACTCATTGAGCTGATGCTCAATGAATTCCTCTGAAAGGTACCTCTCTCGGAACCGTTCCTCGAACAGTTCCCATGACACGTATTTGATAGCCACGTTCAACTGTGGTAGGAGTGTCTTCCACCATAGAAAAGTGCTTCCTTTCAGTTGGAAGACCGCCATGCGGACCTTGATGTTGGAGGTATAATCGCAAAGTGCAAAGTACATCGCCATATTCTCCAACCATGCCTCGGTGGTTGCGTCATCTAGGGCACCAAAAAACTCAGGAAATTTGACCTTCTCGAGTTCACGATGAACGCTACCAGTACCGACCGGAGTTCACAGCGGAACCTTTGTGGGTGTCGACACCCTGGCCTCATCGCTATCCAAATGGTTGATCAGTTCCTTAGAAATGCACTAAAAAGATCTCATCATTCCGACCACATCACCAACTGTTATCTGCTCCTTCCTGACAACTTGTTCATATCCCTGGGGGTTAGACCCCTCAGGTGTGGATGCTACTAGAGGCATCGCGCCTCCTCCCCTAGCACCCCGTCATCTACCTCTGTGGCATCCTCTAACCATGATTACCTACACGAATACAAGTCAACTCAATTAGCAACATTATAATCAAATCATATCAATGAAAGTCGCAGCGATCCCAAGTCGCAGGTTGAACCTACTTTGATACAATATGTAACGAACCTCCCATTTCGTTACGACAACAAGCCTCACATAACAAGTGCAATTTTTTTTTGTGTGTGTATGTAGGAAGGTAATAATGACATTATACTCAACATCGCAACACGACGACGAACACAACGCATGCAACTCATGCCACAACAAACATAACGGCCTAACATAAAACAACATCAAGCACCTAGAAGCAATGTATGACAATGGTTAGGAACTCCAGGACACATAAGAAATGGTTAGGACCTCCAGGACACATAAGCAATGCTCAAGCCTAGGTTCCCATCGATTTTGACCATTTAATGTCTCAAGGCTGGCGACTATTCTGAAGAACAAGGAGGTGTCTACATCCCGCCTAACACAAGCAGACTAAGCCTACTAAGCTAAGGACAATCATCCTAACAACCCCACACACCCAAAATTAATTACACAAGTAACTAGAACCCTTACAGTGAGCAACAAGAAACATTAAATGTTTACAAAACCAAGTACAAACATTAATTAAAATGAACAACAACACCCTCAACGAGAAGCACAAGTTAAAAATGACTTCATCAACAACCCAAAATTTAATCAACGCTAAAAGGTCAATATCTATGATTTAAATTGGCATTAATTATAGATCAATTAACTAGTCTAAATTCCATTAGTCAATGAGTTACCAACCAAACTTAATGTGAATTATGACTCAATTTAGTGTGTCTGAGTTACCAATTAGGCGATATCTATAAATCCAACTAACATCAATTACATATCTAAATTAGCAAGTCTGGAATTTGCAATCTAGTCTTTACTCACCATACAAATTTTAATATTTATTACAACCTAAATGGACAATTCTATATTAATTTGAATCCCCATCCAACTAGCCATAAACTTGAATAACAACATTAACATTCTTAAAGTGGAATGATACCATTAGCACTTATAAGAAATTAAATCTCAACATGTACTTTAGCTATATTGATCGAACAAACAATGCTAGCAGTCTACTATCATAGAGAAGGGAACTGCTAACTATTAACAATGTTGTAGCAATTTAACAAGGTGATTATCATAGCAGTTACATGACAATTAATATAGCATTAACAAGATAGTTTACATGACTTTTTTCATAATAAGTAATATAGAAATAACAAGGCATTTAACATTCTAGTTAACTTACAATTATCATAACATTTACAAAACAATTTGTATGACTGTTAACATAACCATTCATAGCGCAATAACCAAGCGATTTATATAACTATTAACTCTTTAACTCATTATGGCATTTAATCAATAGAAGGAATCTGTTGACCAATAACATTGCTATAGCAATTGTTCTGGCAATTAATAAGGCAAAAATATAGCATTTCATATTGTAATTAACATAGCCTTTAACAGAAAAAGTAGGTTGCTAACCATTAACATTGTTGCAACAATTATTCTAGTAATTAATAAGGAAACAAAATAACATTTATTATTGTAGTTAACGTGATAATTAACATGGCCAGTAACATTGTTGTGGTAATTAAAGCTTGGCAGAGAGAATGTTGGGTATACGTTCAATGTGAAGGAGGATAAAAGGGACAAACAAAACTGCAGAAGGACCAACTCATGGTCAGTCAACAACAACTCAAGCAATGATTAAGGCAAGTCATGGTCAATTAAGATGAAAACACAGTCAATTTCTAATTATCAAAAATGTAGTCACTCTAGCAAGTAAAGTTGTGATTTAAATGGATAAAATTGTGGGTGATTTCTACAACAACACAGTCAACTTCTGATTATCAAAAACGTGGTCATTCTAGCAAGTAAAGTTGTGATTTAAATGGATAAAATCATGGATGATTTCTACAGAAACACAATCAACTTCTGATTATCAAAAACGTTGTCATTCCGACAAGTAAATTTGTTATTTAAATGGATAAAATCGTGGGTGATTTCAACATGCAACATAGTCCATTTTTAATTTCCAAATCGTGGTCTTTCACAGCAGACAATTTGATGAATTGAAAAGCAAAAACATGGGCATTAACAGGAATAAAATGGAAGCAAAATTTTAAAGCAAAACACAGTCTTCATCAAGGGAAAAATCGCCCCAAATGTAAAATGAAATGCAGACAAGAATAATTCCTCTTTTCCATCGCTACAATACAAAATAAAAATGTAGACCAGAAATCATTTCGTTTTTCATTGCCAAAATACCCAATGTAAAATGAAGAGATGAATTCATTTCATTTTTCATTGCCAGAATACCCAGTGTAAAATGCAGAGATGAATTCATATCATTTCTCATTGCCAGAATACCCAAAATAAAAATGCAGACCAGAAATCATTTTGTTTTTCATTGCCAAAATACCCAATGTAAAATGCAAAGATGAATTCATTTCATTTTTCATTGCTAGAATACCCCAATACAACATAGACAATAGTAAGAAAACACAAGGATCCAATGGAAAGGGTCATGGAATGATTGCAGGGGTTCTATCAGTCAAGGCATAGAGAACACCAACCAGGACACAAGATAATCCACACGTAGAGGTCATTGCCAGATGGCGGAATCAACAATCATCCATGGACAAACATCAAGGGTAGATGGCTAACAGGTTCGTCCTTCGCTCATCATCCTTGCACAGAAAAGCAAGGCGTTGAGATCCATATGTCTTTTAATGCTAAGGCGACGACCGTAGATCAGGCTCCTGGCCGACTGCTCAGGTGAGGACTGGTGAGCTAGGGACAAAGGATAAACAACCACAAAGGTCATAATCAACACAGTAAGGTGGTCAATACGTGCAGGGAAATTAATCCATGGGAGCCGATCTATCAACGAGCTAGGATAAGAAAATTTCAAAAAACCATCTAGACAATCAGTTCACTCACCCAAGTAAAAATGCAGATTCAAGAATAAGTTCTAAAACAATTTACCATACAAAATGAATAAAGTGTACCATTGCCTGTTCAGAGTGGACATCCCACGTGCTCCTTGCAACTCTCGCATGCCGACCAATGATACTACACCGGTACCTCCTAGCCAATGTTAGGGGAACTCTTCTTACTCCTTAGCCCCTCGATCTACAAAGGGGCCACACACTCACTATCCAGAGATTTTGACTGGCTCCCAACTTACCTCGCAAGGCTTCGCTACCACTCCTCACCGAGATGGGTATCCCAACTCCAACAAGTTAAGTCAGTTAAGTAGATATTTCTGCAGCGTAATGTTACGCAAACAGAAGAGATCCAAACTCCATCTCCTCCCTTCATTATATAGAGTTTCATGGTTCCTTACTTTCCAA
>JASDQU010194204.1:799-11834 GCA_032191745.1 Picea mariana | reverse complement strand
GACAACAGTTTTGTGGAGATACAGTAAATATGTTCGCACAAGAGGACCAAAACTTCCAGTGGTCCAGAGCATACTTTTACTATTCATCCTGTTCTACCCAGAATGAAGTGATTTGGACCTATGGAATCGCTTGTGCAGGCTGCGTCCTTGAGGTATTTGACTATAAGGAGGTGGTATCTTGGTGTGCCGAAAAATATATTCCAGGCCAAAGAATTATTCCAATGTGCAACCATTCTCTTGTTTCTTTGTCACCTCAGGTCTTCCGCGAGATGTTAAAATTGCCGAAACCAACATTGACATTCAGAGGACAAGACTGTAAGAAGTTTCTAGAAAAACATCATAACGGGTTGGACATCTTAGCCAACTTCCTCAAAGAACAGACAACAATTTCTGAAGATGTCACAAGGCTGCAGGTAAGTTCCTTTAGAAATCCATTCTGGGAAATTGCTTGGTTGTTTACAAGAATAATGGGACATGCATCCACAACAAGAATTTCCCATATAATTATTTATATTTTGTATTTGGCAGTCAAGGAACAATACATTTTTGATTGGGGAAGCTAATTTCCATTGAGCTCTGTTCCCAGTTGTCACGATTCAAACAATTGAATAAATTTTATATGTCATCCTACTTGATTTTTGCAATTGTGTATTGTTTCCCGTTTCCAAAACTTTCTCTTTCCAATAAAATAACCTATGGATTCGACCCAATAACATTCTAGCATGAGGCCCTGTGGAGACACAAGGCCTCCCATTGTTTTTATGAAGTTTTTAATGGCTTTGTCTCAATTTTCAAAGATTTACAGTTAGGCAAGGATGCTCCGTGGATGTCTGGCCAGGCAAGCAAGTTTTTGAACGAGAAGGGCACACTTGAGAAAGAGGAAAATCACAGTGTCCTCATGGTCTTTAGCTCTAAGGAAAATTCTTCCTTCCTTCCATGCTACATCACGGACAAGATGTTTGTTGCAGAAATAGCAAGGCAATACAACCACTAGTTGCATTTTTTCCATGACAAGAAAAAACAATAGTTCATTCCTCTGCCCTGGAAAGTCAGAGACTTCGTGTGTAGAAACATCAACAAGATTGACGAGTTTGCTGCCCATTTCAAGAAATTGAACCTAACGTACGCTAAAAGGATAAAAGGGTTCGACCCTAATGGAATTTTTTGAGAACATTTACTGGGTGTTGGCTTTAACACCTCTTTTATCCATAGACACCTGACCCAAGAAAGGGACAGTTTCGACAACAATCTTGCTTCTGCCGATTGCAACGCAGAGACATTGCAAAGAACGACTGAATTATACAAACAACATGGAAAAGTATCTAGCGAGAAGAGTACCCAGTCCCTCGCCAACGCTCCCAAGAGCACGACATCACGTAGCATCGCTTCGATGGGCCACCCCATTAAGAAAGAAACCCAGAAATATTCGAACGGAGGAGGAGATAAGAACCCTCCTCGCATAAATATTAATAGTTCTCACAAAATTCCACTGGCGAAGAAGAGAAAAAACAATGCAGGGCAGGCAGAGGAACCCAAAATTGAAAGTGCAAAGCTGCAATTTGAAATTGAAGCTGAGCACATGCAGAAAATTGGGTCGTCCGCGGTGGAAATATCTGAGACCGATTTTTTTGACATAGATGAATCCTTCATAATATAGAGCGCTATTTTTGACAGCCAATCTAAAAGTATGGTCATTGAAAAGAGAGATGTAACAAACAGGAAAGGCAAATCTCGCATAGAGATTGACTTTAGCGAAATGTCATCATCCCAAATCTACTCATTTCACCAAGTAACTGGTGACATTCTTCGTGATTCCATTGGAGGAATGGAAACAGATCATGCTAATCTAAAACACTGCCTCAATGAATTTGAGAAGGCTTTCATTGCAACACCAGAATTTGCCAGTCCTTTGGCAAAAATCATGCCTTCTACCACTGCATCGAAGATGGAAGTATCCTCTACCCTCCTTGCATGCTCTAGAGCCCTTGTAGAGAATAACATCAACAAAAGAATGCAGCTAGTTATTGAAGCTTGGGAAACATCGCAAAATTTAGTTTCCTTCAGAAAGAATGCCAATGATTTGCTGGAACATTTGGAGGCGAATTTTAAAAATGAACATATTTTCTGTGATCAGGTACTGGACCCTTTTGCCAACTATGTTGTCAACACATCGGAAATGAAAATAAGACAGGAGAAACTCCCCTCTCCAAAGCACACCAAAAAAGTAAAAGCATGTTGGCAAAAGAAAGTTCACAACCTACAGCTCATTGTCAAATCATGTAAACAAGTCATATCAGAAAAGGAATATTTATTCACAAGCCTACTCCAGATGGACTTAGCCGAAACTACCAACAAAGTTCAAGATCCTAACTTAATTCTCAAATCCTTGTCAGTCACCAAAGAAGCCTTCCAGGAACAAGTTGATATTTTAAAGGGGTTGTCTTTCAAAAAGTTTTACGACATACTTGAACATCATCTAGATGAGCATGAGCGTTGGGTATTGGACTACGCCTCACACAATGAAGAAATTAAACAGATTTTGCATAGTATTTCAATGGATCTAAGGAAATTAGAAAACGAGCTTTACGACATAGAAATCCAGGATGAAATCAACACAACCCCCATGAAAAGCTACATTGAAGAATGGTTCCAACAGAGAATGGAAAACCTCGTCCAGGAAGGGAAACAACTGATCAACAGGACTCCACTTCCCATCGACAACAACAACAAAAACGCACCGGCTTCATAGTAAGTCTATATTGCCATCTTGTTTTGTTTATCAATCCAGTTTAAGTCTATGATATCATCTTCTTTTCTTTATCAATCCACTTATGTCCTCTTTAAATAGAAAAATGTAACCAAAGACTCATAACTTCCATTTTTTTCTTTTCATGTATCTCTCTACCGTCACACGCTTCTTCTTTCGACGTTCCTAATTCTTGTAATTATTTCTTTCTATGGTCCACGGGAGCCCCAATCCCAGTCTATATGACAAACGCATTTAAATTTCCAGAAACATGTAACAAACATTATTTTTTTTTTATAAATTCCAAAGAAAACTGATTCGAAAATGGCCTTATTATATACATAATTTTGGCTTTCCAGGAACCTTCTTGTTTGTTCCAAAGAAAACTAATTTGGATATGCTACATTTCTTGTCTCCTATTGTATGCTAATTTTTTGGTCTTCAACGACGTTGATGCTTTAAATGTTGATGTAATTTCCAGAGATATGTAACAGACATTAATTATTTTATAATAAGTTTGTATAGTTCGCAAGCCTGCTTGTCAATTTGTATATCGCGGAACTCTCGATTCTATTTGTAGGGCACAGAACAACAGAGGCCCATTTTTGAAACCACAAGCCTGAGAAATCGTGATCCAAAAACTAGCTAAGTATGGAATGAGCACTCTGTGCATGCTCTATAAAATGTGTGTAGAGAAAACTAATTCGGCAATGCCATATATTTTTTGTCCAAAAAAAGCCTTATTTTTAAAGCAAACTAATTCGGTGTAACATACGTTATTATTATTCTATTATATAACATACATTATTAATTTCTGGTAAATTTCTATAGTCCACAACTCCGCCTATCATTTTGTATATCGTGAAACTGTTGGTGCTATTTGTAGGACACGAAACATCAGAGGCCCAAATTTGAACCTACCAACCCGAGAACCCGCGATCCAAAAACTGGCTATGTATGCAATGAGAGATCCATGCATGCTCTATAAAATCTCATCCCCGTACTTTATAAATGTACAAATTTCATATCTATAAAACTAAATATCTACTTTATACAAGTACATATTTCGTATGTATAATTTATTTATTTCTGATGAATTTCTATAGTCCGCAACTCCACTCCTCGATTTATGTATCGTAGAGAACATCAGAGGCCCAATTTCTGTATCGCATAACTGTCAGTGCTATTTGTAGGCCAGAGAACATCAGAGGCCCAATTTTCAGCCCGACAACCCGTTTATGTTGCCCAGGAACCTATAATTTCATAAATTTCAATTTCTTTTCTGTCCAGGAGCCCTTGTTTTAAAGATAAATACTTCGGTAATGCTAAATTTTTTGTGTCCAACTACCTTTCAAATGTTGATCATTTTTTATATTTTTCAGGAAAAACTAATTGGGGAATACTATGTTCTGCATACAAACCACTTGTATTTCAACTTTCTAGCCACGTGTCTATACTAGGTCGCATTTACTCCCCTCCCAATTTGGCAGGGACTACGCTGCCATGCAACACTTGTTTACATTTGCATTATTGTAATAAAATTTACAAACACCCCTTTCATCGTATAAATAATTGTTCAAGTATCAAAATATAAAATAGATCAAGTAACATTGATATTCCAATAACAACCTAAGATGGTTAGCACACCAYGCAAAGATACAAATCCATATAATTTTTAAAAGTATAATTTTTTTTAAATAGCCATAATMTTGAAAGACATGGAGGAGAACGTTGAATGMATATGGMAAAGTACAGGAAAAGAAAAGTAATAACTTGTGTTATATTTAATACTAGTAATTGTTTTAAACGGTGCAAAGGAATGTTGTAAAAATGTGAAGTGTAAAACTTGAACACTTGWAATGGATGCTTCACAAAACAATGAAGAAGAGAAGGCAAGCTCTGACGTTTCATACTTGCACATTCAACACATAGGGAATTTGTATTGCACAATTAAAACATAGAATTTTGCACTTTTCACATGTCGTAGAAAAGGATGGGCTTGGACAAACAAAAGCTTGGTAACCCTAAATKTCCAACATCAAGGGGGAATTGTAGGGAATGATCAAGCAAGGAACTAGGGTGGCCAACCCAACTACTTGTGCTACATTTCATCTATCAAATGATCAATTCTTTGAAAATTCCTTTTTAGTAGGAAAAAAGGGGGATAAGCACAAGTTGCTTCTATACAAGGACAATGGCCATAGGCCCTCCAAGAGATTGAGGATTCATAGAAATGTAGCAAGACAATATCCATGTTTGCAAAAACTCTGAGGTTTAGAAATACATATGAGTTGGTAAGAGCCTGCTCTCTCCTACCAATCCATCCTAATCCATGATTGATGTGTAATTCCCAACAACCCTCAAGTCCTTATGTCACAAGACAACGATCCAATGATTTGTGAAAAGTAAAGAAGTTAGGAAACGACAATCAACATTTAAAAATTAAGGCATGCAACAACGTTGAAGCATATGACATGGATGGAGGGTGTGAGATCTTGTTGACAAGGCACACTAATGCACGACCACCCAAGCCCATTGTTGATACCTTTTCTTATTAAGGGAAAGAGACAACCTCATAGGGAATTCTCACGGAGTCTTAGGGATACCCTCTTTGTTTTTAAAGAGGTGTTGCTTGTTTTTTCTCACTCAGATAATAGTTATGTCAAGATTTATGAACAAAGGTTTTATCTTTTGTCACACAACGAATGTCTTCCAGTGGAACATGAAAAAATAGATTGAAAAAAAAGAAATTTAAATCATAAAGAAAGTAACAATAGTTTCTACTATTATACCATATCCATTTCCATATCATGGCAAGATAAAGTGATACATGTGAAGCAAAACAAACAGAACAAAGAGAAGCTAGGATGGTCCTTTGAACTTTAAATGATTTAGCAAAATTCATATCATAGGGATGTAAAGGAAACTCATTCTTGAGATTCTGTGCTCAAATAGAATTCTGAAACAACAAAAGTCATGAGTACCAAGATTGCTCTCTATGGAGTTTTAAAGAATAATTACAAATTCAATGTTTAGTATCAAATAAAATGTGTGCAACAATCAACACACACAATATCCATGATATTTAAACGAGAAATAAGAATGTGTTTTCCCTAATGGGTTGGGATGGGGCTCCCTTGGACCATATATCAAGCATAGGTAACCTAGAAAACAAAATAACCAGTCAAAAATCTGTCTTACATATAAACAACATTCAAATGACAAGATTGGATGATTTGCAGACTGAGCAAGAAGAAAAGTGAGGGAAATACTTCAGACAATGCTTGTACTCACAAAAAATGGAATCAAAGAATGATGCATTGCAACTTGTTTTTGATTCTTTAATTAAGGAGGAGCATGCCAGTCAGAACTATTATAATTGTTTCTTTAATATTCAATATTAGGGTGGGTTATCTATTGCTTTTAACACATTGTTCAACCACTCTTGAATATATTCATGTAACGGTGCTACGGTTATGTCTTGTTTAACCCTAATTTCAAACAAATCATCTTCAATATTATTGAACATGTCATGTTGTTGTTGCGATATGGATGATTGATCTTCATTCTTGTTCACAAAACTGACTAGCTATCATCAGAGTTATTCTTCTAGAACGTTTGTGATGTCGTCAAGTTTTTTTCCCCATGCAACCCTCAATACACTCAGTTCTTCTTCCACCTAATATTTATTTAGGAACATTGAATCCTTTATCAAAACCGAACCTTCTAGTTCCTTTATAATATCAAGAACTTCTAAAAACAATGCACTCTTCTTTTCCTCTAGAGAATCATAGGTGACATTCAATTGTTAGAGAGTATCTATTCTCCTAAGCTAGCCATCCTATATTTGCTTTAACCTACTTTCAGAAGGAATATTCTATTTCCTCCTTATAATCTCTTTCATACTAGATATTCTTGCCACAAATGTGTTTACTGCATTCGTATAAAAATGCTCGTCATTTCATAGATCCTCTTGTAGATACTCCCTAAGAGCACGGATTTTTTCGGCTATCACATATGCTTTAACGACGATTTCCCAAGATTCTCGCATAATGCAGAGTCTTTTATCAATGTTTATAGCCATATACCTTCTTATACCAATTAGTAGTTTTGCAACTCTAGTGACATTGGATCTTGATACAATCATTTATTTGAGGACTTCTTCAAGGACTATCATAGATAATGGCTCTACAAATAATGGTTTTGGGCTAAGGGTAGCGTCAAGTTCCTTTACCCACTTTTTCAACCTTGTGTTATCTACCTCCTATTATGTTATCGAGTGAGCTAATGCCTCACTCGTATCCTGATGAAACTTGAGAACTCCTGAAGGTGTCAAGCCCTTGACTTCAATTTAAGAGCTCCTTTTCTTGTCACCTTTTTATCCTTCATATTAAATATTTTGATATGGAGTTTCTTGGATTGTCTTTCATACTTGGCGTGATGAAGAGTCATATAATCCTCCTAAAAAATAGTTGGCCACTCCCATGCCAACTCCTTTGCTATCAACTTACTCTATGCTAATTGTATTGCAACCCATTTGAACATGTTATTTACTTCATCAAATTCCATGTCAGCCATGTTCAATTCTAAATTGTAGGGCTCTGAAGAAACACCTCCATCTTGGCTCCCTTTCCTTTTGGGAACAGGAATAATAGTATGGGTTGCCTCCAATTGGTATTGAGGGGGGTCCCCACCATATCGATCACCCACACATCCATCAATACTCTCTCTTTTTCCAACATTAATATCCTAAATCATTTGTCTTGAAGAGGGGCTCTTATGGTGGTGATGCACTATGCCACCCTTGACACTAGTTGTGAATCAAACCCTTTGTCTATGTTGTGACTGCTTGCTTTCTTCTAGGGGAGATACCTCTACTGCACCAACATTTGAACTTTCCCTTGTATGTGGATCTTCATGGGTGGTTTGTTCCTTATTTTTGGGAGAATCTTTTCTTGGGGTAGTTGTCACCTTAGCCCCAACATGAGAGTCCTCATTTTCATTGCCTCTTTCTGTAATTTCTTGCACCCTATTAAAAATTGAAGCATAATTGATTGATATCATGTGAGCCATGAAAATACCTTCCAAAGCAATGCCACTGTGAGATTCTACTTATTTCATATTTAAGGACTTGAAAAATCTTGCCATCTCGATCAAACTTGATGACCTTTTGATTACAATATCAGAAATCTTGAAGGGCATGGGAATAAATTTCTTCTTTCTCTTCTTATAAAATAACAAGGACAATGTCCTATACTGTCTACACAACTCATACAACAAAAACTTGTCACACACAAATCGGGGAAGAAGTAGGGACTTCCATTTGAAGTTAAAGAGAATTATGTATGTGAATTTCTCTTCAAATACACACACTCCTTTCCCCCTGAGAAAATCCATGGCTGCTTCTATCTCCCTGGCGAGATCAGTCCCAATGAGTATGCTTATGAACTCCTTGACAAAGGACTCTTGAATTTTGTAAAAATAAAATGGGACCTTGTGCTTCCATAGTGTGGGATACCAAAATTGAGCGAGATATTCTTCAAAATTGGCATTTCCCTTGGGGGTATGCCCTCGAATGTATTATAGTAAGCAAGAGAAAGAACTAAGTAAGATTTCATGTAGAACCTCTTAGTTTGAATGAAACTAGACAATTGGTGGGAAATATCGTTCGAGATAACTTGGGCCCAATCGAAGATGGTGCATATATTTATTGAGTAATGGTGTACATAGAGAACATACCTACAAACATATGTTGTTGAGTCTTGACCCACCAGTCATGCGAAAATCCAAGAATATTCTTTAAACGAATGAGCCAACATGCATGCGTTGATTTCACTGATGTTCAAGGATCCCACCAGGGGTTGGACCAAAAATTCCTTGAGAAAACTCATGCCACCACCTTGAGCATCTAAGAAGGAATCCACTTTAGGAAGCTTTAGGACTCTATCTGGTGTTGGGAGATGTAGCATCCTTCTGAAAATATTCAGTGTTAAAGGGATGAGCATTCTTTTGTTTTCGTTAACCTCAATGAGTCGATGCTTTGAATTGAATCTCTCAATGTACCAGGAGACCATTTCTCTGAAATCAAATGCTTAAGGAACACATCCTTCTTTAACTATCCCTGACATCCAGACTTTTTTTTTTTATCTTGTCCTCCAGAGACAACTTATACTCTATAGACCACTGGAAATCCCTACTTTCACAAGACAATTAATTCATCGTGTCTCCACATAATGTTTATCTCTTCTTCTTGTTCACCATATTTTTCCACTTCCAATGCACTTGGGTAAGTGTGAGGATTATGTGTATAACTTTGATTTCTTGTTTAATAGGTACCCCTTAATCCCAAATCAGGGGTCAATTCATTGTTCCAATTTTCCCCTTCGAATGTTTGGTGCATGTCGTTCATTAAATGGTAACTGTCATTTGTGTACATGAGGATCAAGGGAAATGAGAGAGAATTAATCCTCATTAATTAACAACATTCATTGTCATCATGTGGGATTTGTGCAATGGATATGCTAGGCTTACCTCTGCAAAACCAATCATATCATACGTGGAAAGTGGGTGTTGGATTACGTGGCATGACGGTGAGGGTATCAAAAGTATGATGTGGAATGTGGGTTTTGGGAAGAAGGATGATGGGGGGGGGCACATCGAGGTCATCCTTATGCATGATCTACCTAGGAAACTAGAGAAAAATCTAAGTATGGAATGCGAGGATGTGGGTATGCAGGTTGTGGGATGTGGGAATGCAAAGATTCAAGTATGTATGGATGTGGGTTTTTTGGATGTGGCRATGCAGTAAAAYTTATGAGGATTTCAATCCCTGCATTGACATKATAGACTCAGGTGTGATGCAGGATGTGGGGATTTTTTACAATGTTATTACCATCCCACATCCACACTACTAAGGTGATAAGAAATGGGGACCCGCAAGGGGAAAACATACATAGGTATAAGGAGGTAAAAGGTATCAACACCCACACAACAAAGAAGGAAGTTCTATGACAACATTTAACAGTTTTGATAAACCACAAAATCCAACAACAACATTATGCTAAAAAATTCATGTCTGATTGCACACAAAGATGAGAGCAATCGTTAGGAAAGAAAGAGAATTTTGGGGTTTTTGAAACAATGCCAAAGAAAAAAAAGCAACAACCAACCAAGGATGAGGAAGAGCTCCAAGGTTGAGAAAATCATGTGCCACTACCTCTTTCTTATCAATAAACCAACTAGGAACTTCCAACAGCCCTTAAGTGTTGCGATCATGCAATGAAATTCATATGCTCTGCCAAAAGTGAAAGTTTAGCAATGAGCGAAGAAGCTAGGGCAACGACAACCCACACTCGAATACTTGAGGGACAGAACATTCTCCAAGCACTAAAAGGAGTGGAGGATGTGACATCTCTCTGACAAGAGGCATGTGCCCAACCACCATCATTCAGGCAGTGGACAAGTTTTTGAATGACATTCGATGGTTCCAAGAAACACATAAGCTCCTAGAATCAAGGTAGAGGTAACGAAGTTGATACCACAAGATGAAGAGCACCAATTTTTGGGTTTTCAACGATGCCAAAGAAAATAAACTACAACCAAAATGGGGGTGACAAGAGGCCAACGGTTTAGAAAATCACATGTTGGGAAGATTCTGCCACCCCTTTGCTAGTTAATGAAACAAACAAATGCCCGACAATCCTTAAATTTTTGCAATCACCAACAACATTTGAATTCTCTTCAAAAGTTAGAGAAGTCAAGTGGTGGAAATCCACATTTGAAAACCCCAAGGACACACAAACATCAAGAGAACTGACAAGCATGGAGGGCATGAGTCCTTTCCAAAAAGTGATTAGTGCCCCACTTCCACCAACACTCACACAATGAAGAAGTTTTTTCACAACATTCAACGCTTCCATGACATGAAGAAGCCAAGTAACGATCTTTCAAAACTTGTTGCAGAGCAAGGATAATTTTAAGGATGAAAAATTATATTAAAATGTAGAAACCTCGGCTAATCTTACTAGTTCTTAATATGCAAAATGTAAAATGTTTGCCGATAGTTTTGTAAAAATATTCAACTTTCTAAGGATTTTATATAGTTTCTATAAAATTTTGGCAATTTTTAAGGTAAAATAATTTTATTCTATGGAATTTTGGCGAATCTTTTCTAGAAAAAATGGAAATTGGCGAATTGTTTTTTGGAAAAAACCATGGAAAATTATCCCATTGGCGACATTTAGCCCCTAAAATCATCTATGCTATAGAGTCAAGACATATGACATGAAG
>JASDQU010194203.1:9239-19797 GCA_032191745.1 Picea mariana | reverse complement strand
TAACAGAGAACACTTGTTCTCCCCTGCACCACCCTACCACCCTGGTTTCTCTGGCTGTAACCAGATGGAAGCTACAACTCCTTGTGTTCAACATCCCACTTGAACCTCTGAGGACAACAGTCCTCCCTAGCACCTCCCAACCACCCTGGAATATTAATGAATAATTAAACAACCAACTACACAGATAAATCGATTCTTACCGCTTCTTCTCTGTTCTGTAAATCTGGTCTTCTTCTAATTGTTCTGCAATTCTTCTCTTCCTTTGTCTGTTCTGCAATTCTACTCTGCTTCAAATTGTTCTGTCATTCTGCTCTATTTCAAGTCTTTTCCTCATCTGTTACTCTTCTCTGAGTTTTATATCACACTGAGCACATTTTCAGTCTCACACTGCGCATATTTTCAGTCTCACACTGCGCATCCTATGATTTTCCCTTTCTTACAGTTTAATTCATTTTTCATCCAGAACAACCAACCGCATACAGTCTGTATCTTTTTCTTTTATACACCACACCCACAGAAGTTACACTTCGAATATTATGAGGCAAAAGAAAAAATCGTGTAAGCAACTGAAACGCCAACCGATCAGGAATCATGAATCAGTTTTGTTAACTGATTCGTAACTGATGAATTAACTGTGAGAGAGAATAGTATCCCTCCAATCATATTCACGTTTATCTGCACTGTTGGATGAACTTTATTAATCTTGCCTTTAAATCAGGTTTCGGCATTTTGGCATTCCTGTGGCCAAGTGTCTCGACACTTCATATCGTGATCTTCGAAACTCCGATACAGAGCTTTTTTGTGCTAGCTCCTTCCTCTATATGACCAAGGCCATGACCAAGCGCTTATGCATAAAGTGCTTTTCGCAAATTCGCATTTCGTAAATCTGGAGATGAGGCATCTTGACTCTCCAAGTCATGATCCCCAAAACCCCGAAATGGAGCTTATCTAAACTGACTCCTTCCCTTCTCATGACCACCAACAGTGATCATAGGCTGTACCAAAAGGTGCTTCATATTTTGCAAGTTTCTAAATTTCATTGAGTCTAATTGACGGTTGAAATCTCCATAGATCTGATGGTCCAGATCTTATCGCGATCTCGCATTTTGCGAGTTTCCACACCATGCTCCGTTGACTTCAATTCGGTGACTTGTCCTATGATTCGACAGTCTAGATATGATCTTAATTCAATGGCTCAGATCATATCGCGATTTCACATCTCGCGAGTTTCCATACCATGCTCCATTGACTCCAAGTCAGCGACTTGTCCTATGATTCAACGGTCTAGATCTGATCTTAATTCAATGGCTTAGATCATATCGTGATTTCGCATATCGTGATTTCAGCATTCTTGTGGTTATGTTTCTTGCCTCTCCAAGTCGCAATTCGTGAAACTCCGAAATGGAGTCGAATCAACGGTCCAGATCACACCTTGATCTGATGGCTGCGATTAAATCGTGATTTCGCATATCATGATTTCGGTGGTTATATTTCTTGCCTCTTCAAGTCACGAGTTGCGAAACTCTGAAATGGAGTTGGATCAACGATCCATATCACACCTTGATATGACGGCTGCGATTAAATCGTGATTTCGATAGTTATGTTTCTTGCCTCTCCAATTCACGAGTCGCGAAACTCCGAAATGGCATGAAATCAACAGTCTCGATCAACACTTGATCTGACAGTCATCGAGAATTGTAAATGGGATCCAACAATCAGAAATGTTGCTTCTCCTCCCAAGCTTACTTTGTTCTTCTTACTCTGATCTTGCCATCGATGATCTGCCAACAATCCTCTGTACTATCTCTTCTGAGCTTATTCGAATCTTCTCTGCAGCATCTTCTCATAATGCCCATCTATTACATACTTTTTGTACTCATGCCATGTTCACTATTGTACTTTCCATCAATGACAAGTATACAAGCATGCATTGTCTGTTAAATATTTTCCAACACCGAGGGGAGACATCCCTGGTAACCTGGAGTTTTGAAGAGGCTAAGGTAGAAAGGTCAAAGTGAAATTCCCTCTTCACAGGTCACCACCAAGAGCAGATAGTCCGTCAAAACAACCAATAATGAAGTGTAGGCCCAAGTGAGAACACCTGCCCAGAACAAAGCAACAACAGACTAATACATGCAGGCTATGATTCAAAGGGTTAGTACTTCATACAACTATCTGATATCAATATATAAGCAATAGATATTGATGAGATCAATGTTTATTAATACAACAATGAAATAATATCAATTCATCAATAAATACCAAGATGATGTAGCAATCAGTATGTCCAATTAATCCCTTATTCAATAAATGCTTTAAACCACCATCTAATTTCCTATAAAGAGAACTTGTTGCGTCAAGATGGAATAACCAAGGATGACGTCAGCCTTATTAGGATTAGTAGTTAGTTAGGGTTTCAATTTATAATAGTTTGAAAGTTTGTTTTGACCATCATCACTTCAACGTTGGAGACCTAAGATCAGTGCCTCAAGGGTAGATGGAGTCAAATCAAGGGAGGATGCAAAGATTGAAGGAAAAAAGGCTAAGGACTAGAGGGAAGGGTTCTGAAGTGCTGCAATGACAAAGCCCCATAAACAAAACCCTAGGGGAAAGAGGCTCACTCTGGTGTTGCTTAAGCAATGCCTCGTGCTCTTTCCTCCTTCCTTAGGTTTAACTTGGCAAAACGGCTAGCATAAAAGATAAATCAACACACGAGAGTGAGGTGAGGGAGAGTGTTGCTAGATCAAGGCCCTATCACCAAACCCTAGAAGCAGGATAGCCCTAGGTGTAGATAACCTAGGCCTGGGGCATCTCCTCCTTCTTGAATTTTAAAGGTACGGCTAGCACAAAGGGAAGAAGCAATAAGAGTGTAGCAATGGCTAGGCTCTTCCTTCCTTCTTCAATGGCTGAAAATTTCTCTTTTAAGGGACATGAGACAACGACCTACTTGTGTGTTTGTCCCCTAGGGTTTTTAAATCAGCAAAGTTTATAAATAAATCCAAGAATATAAGACTACAACCATTCAATAAAGAAGTTTTTCAGAAAAAACACTTACATATCACCATGAAATAGCATTGCAAACCCTAGTTGTAAACCTTCCTTCAAGAGAAATGCCAAAAATGCCAAGAAATGCCCTCCTTCAACAAGTGTGCCTCACTTAAAGAGAAGAAATACCCAAGTAGGGCGCAAAAATCAGATCTCACTAATGAGTGAGTGTTGTGTTATGTCAAAATGAGGATAAAACTCCTCAATATATACGGTATCAATGACCTTTAATTAATTTTAGGTCATAAAAAATAGATGACAAGGCTTTAAACCAAAATCATATTGTTTTACATTAAATTGTCAAATTAAAACTCTAACTGAGTTGTAATAAAGGTAAAATCCCCTTCAAGGGAGGCTCTAGCCCCTTTTAGGGCAAATGAGACATCCAAGAGAAAAACGTTAGCCCCCCAGGGGCTTCTCCAACATGCCACACATGCCACTGCTGCCCAGTCTACCTCCAAGTGTGACCATGAAGCTGGATGACGTCGTGGTAAGGATGGGGGTGCTCTGAGCCTTCCAAGGCCAATGTTCCACTGAAAAGGGGTAATTCTCCATAGGTCAGGCTCTACCAAAGTGCCTCTGGTGAAATGTCCTCTTCTTCTCCGGTGCAAAACCTCGGTCAAACACTGTCCTATCTCTGCCCCTCTGATGAGGTCTCAGCAACCATATGATGGGCTCTTCAGCCCCATGGAGGTCCGAACTAATCATCTCCCCATGTGTACCGGTCCAAATGGTACTTGTCCATCGGGCATGGTCCTGCACATCAAAAACTACGCCCTCCATGGGCTCATTAGTCACAGGGATCATAGCAATGTTAATCACATTTCATCATTAATATTATCAAACATGTGCATAAAAACCCTGACATATCATTCAATAGCTCAAAGACTCTACAAAAACCTACAATACAAGGTTGAGAAAAATGACAAGACATCTTATTGGGCAAGTATCCATAAGGAAAGGAACGTTTCCAAGGGGTTTCATCCAAGCCATGTAAATGAGGTAATGTGGCTAAGGGATGTCCAGACATATGGGTAGAGTGAGAACCAAGGATGCATGATATTACCTGTGAGTGCCTTTGTAGAAGGTGAGTTGTACCTATCATGGATGCAATTTTTTCCAAGCCCTTTCTTGCCTTTATTCTTTTCTTTATTTGCTTTTTCTTCTTCTTTTTCTTTTTATTCAAGGGCTAACCAAAGGAAATTGCCTTGGCGTGGTGAGCAGAGCTGACAATGTTACCCACAAGTACTTTCATAGATATGAATACGCTGGCTCGTGATGAGACCCCTTTTCCCTTGGCCATGCAACCAAAGGTCACTGCCTTGGCATGGTAACTAGATGGTGGCAATGTCATGCTGCTAGGTACCCATGAACATAATAGGTTGGCTCGTGATGAGACCCCCTATCCTCTTGATTAGGTCTTGTTTGTTATTTTTTAGGGTCCCTCTTGTTTCTTGCTGAGAGGCATTTTATTGCCTTCTCCAGGATCCCTGGGGGAAGCATCTCAAGGTTTTATTTCTAGGCTTTTATCTTTTACCAACTACTTTTACCTTTTGGGCCTTTAGCCCCTTCTTCCCACGAGATAAGGTGCAACCCCACAAACAGATCATCCTAATGCCCGAACAAGGGGAATGGGACAGATGAGTGGGAGATAAGATGGAAAAGTGGTGGTATGATGGGAGAGGACAATGGATCTTCAGAAATCCCCCAGTGGAAAACCAAACCTATGGGTACAGGCTTCCTAGGGCACCCAGTCAATCTTTCCAAGCATGGTCAAGTGGAACAATGTAAGATCCAAGTATTTTTCAGAGATAAAAGGGATCAGATGCGTACATTTAAAGGTTATAATGATCAAAAGTGACACATACCATGATACCTAGACCAATTACCTCATGGAGCAAGAGCCCTCTCTAATACAAGACCAAGCCAATGGTGATGGATGTTGCTGCTACTGACAAGATGAATCTGATGAAAGAAGAAAAGAATGGGCCCTCCAGGGCCATGCTCAGGTCAATCCTGCTCTCGGTACTCCATGTCTAGGACCTACAGGCCTCGAGACATGATCTCCTAGCTATCCCTAGAAATCGGGGATAACACTTACTACACAAATACATCTATGGGAGTTACCATTGAATTCATTCCACTTGATATTATTTACGGGTCCATATGGGTGGGCCAATTTAGGGTCCTTTTCTCTTTGGTTCACACATTTCCATATACAATCCCAAACTCCATATTAAGAGAAACTAATAGTAGCTTTAGGTTCCAAAGGCCCAAATGTATCTCAATTTCATTGTTTTACTTTACCTACACAAAGCCTTTCCTGAACCTGACATCATACTTAAGTATATTATATAATCCGTTAAGGTACAGATCTAGGGATAATCCATACCATCATGTTCGATCCTACATAAGTTTCTCAATAAACTTAATGTTGAATAAACTATATTTTATAGGATTTTAGATCTACAAACTTGAATAAATTGGGAAGTGTATGCTTGATAGGATGTTTATAAACCCCCATAGAACTAACCATTAAATTAAAAAAGAAAAATTAAATCACCTTAGGACTGTAAACAAAGGAAAGGGACAACGAGGAAAATGTAAAAAGTGTACATTAATTAAAGACATTGATGAATGGTCACAATATTCCATGTCACCATTATGAAAACAACATTATTGTCATGGCAAGCATGTGGACCAACCCTTCTCTACCACATGGTATCATTATTTCAATAGAAGAGAATGTTAAGGCACAAGTCACTCCTCCAAATTTTAGTGCTCAAAATTATCACACATTATTAAGCTATGTTTGGTTCCTCATTCCATCAAATGACTAAGTATTGGCTCTGAAATCAATGGATTCAACTATGATATAAATATTTCCGATTCAAGATATGGGAAAATTCTAGGTTCCATGTTTTTCCATGTTCCAAAACTATTCCTATGCACCCAACTATTCTCTAACTAGGTCATGTAATATTTCTAGTCCAAAAAGGCAAGTGTGATGTCAAGGATATGTCATGGAATACATAGGGCATAATATATTCCCAAATGCTCAAGATTGTGATGCCATAAGATGCAATGTTGTCATCTAGGAGGATATCATCAATGATAACATTGGGGTCTAAGCCAACAAGATCAGGCCATGTGTATGAAATGATGTCAAAAAAACATGATTCTACATGACACATGGAAGGTGTTGGATCATGTTGTCATTGATGCCAATGCTTTGATTGATTGATGTCAAAGGATTGATGTAAAGTGATTAAATGATTGATTGATATCAATGGATTGATAAATAGGATTGATAGGATTGATTGATTGATGATTGATGAACAATGTATATGTATTGTCCTTGATGAGAATGATAGATGACAAGTGGAAACCAATCGATTGAAGATGTTACCATTGATATGATGTATAGATGAAGATGGATCAATGAGTTGTGATTGATACATGATGAAGATGGATTCTTTGATATATGATGCATAGTTTGTTTGATATATGATGCATAGTTTGTTTGATGAAAAGATGACTCATTATTTTATTGTCATGGTACAAATGGATGAACTCCAAAGTGGTCCCCTTATGGTGAAAGCCCTCATGGGAAGACACTTTACGGTTGAGTTATCCTTGAAGTGTGGATGGAGAACCCATTCTTATATGTGGAATAATGAGATGAAGATCAGTGAAGATGTTGGTAAAACTATCATATATGGATAGTGCTTGTCATGCCATTTCTGGTGGTATGTTGAATGTCACATAACTCCTCACGGTTTGAGAGTTATGGCCCTACGAAGTTGNATAAGGTCAAAGAAGTCAAAGTAATTTAAAATAAGAAATCATTATTTAAATGATAAAGTAAAGTGACAAAGTCAAGGTGGATTATTTAAATAATAAAGAGAAGTGACAAATTCAAGAAGGAATATTTAAATGATAAAGTATTGGAGAACTTTCTATTTATGGAAAGTAGTTAACCCTAAAATAAGGAAAATGGGTTAAGTGACCTAGAAATGGGTTAAGTGACCTAGAAGATGAAAGTATAATTAAGATAGCAATGGTCTCTTGTAAAACATATTTTTTGTGGATCAATGGAGAGCTTCTTATGAGATTATCTTTTGGACTGTTGATGGAGAGCTTCTTGTGAGAGCATATTTGGTGTGGATCTCTTGAGCATGATTAAAGATCTATTCTGAGAAAGAGAGCATGAGGAGGATCTCATGGATGCATCAAAGTTTTGGCAATATCGGAGATCTTGACGCCAAAAGTCTTGGAGCTTCAGAAACCCTAGTTTATGAGGTGTACGCAGGATGTAAGGGGCCAGGGCATGTACATACACGATCTGTATGAGGACAGGGCGTGTACAGTAGATAAAATCATGGAGATTTGTGTTTCAGCTGATGACTGGCAGTTGAATACTGAAGCAGGTTCCATATCTTCATTCTATGGGCTCATATCTGTCACTAAGACACTGGTATGGTTACATTATTGTCTTGATGGATAGTATTTCTTGTTGTATTGTGAATGCTTAGGGCATTCTTGGTATGGTTTTTGTGATGTGATTTATGTTGGTTGATGGAGTGAGAAGTACTCCTTCAATTCAGTTGTGATATGATTTCTATGATATACTAGTTGCTTATACATGATTGAGTTAGAATTCATATTGATTGGTTGTGGAGCATGAGTAAGCTATTGGAGAGATTGGATGTGTTGTGACTGGCTGATGGCATTTTGGATAGTGGAAGACAGAAGAAATTGTGCTTGTAGGTTGCAGAGGATCTGAGTGTGTGATGAAAAGGATAAACCCTAATAGCTCATAAGGCACATGTAGGTTGTTGTATATATTGGTCATGTACATACACGGGATGTAGTGAGCCAGGGTGCGTACACACATGGGCTGCACTACTGACAGGTCGCGTACCTGTTGCAGATTGATATCTATTGAGGATTGTTTCCTCATCTCAGTTGGTGTTGAGGGTGTAAGCTAAGTCTTGCATTATAGAGCTGGTGCTCTTGTAGAGTTGTACTTTATTCAGTTGTTGCAGAAAAACCCCAAGGATTGTAGTCTTTAATAAAAAGAAAATTGTACATACATCTTGTGTTCTTTGTGTTCATTGTGTTGATGACTTATTGATGATCTATGTTGTTGATATATGTTCACATCTAACTAGTTATAAATGACAACAATGAGTAGTGAGTAAAAGTTGAATGTTAACTAATGAGTTTTGTGCAAGAGGGAAGTTTTGGTAAAAAGAGCCCCACACTCATTCAACCCCCCCTCTAAGTGTGGTAGGTGTGTCCAACATAAGGCTCCCAAAGTGACATATGGCACTAAGAATCCTGAGACTTGCACCGTTTCTCTCTAAAATAAACTAAGTATTAAAGTTGCACCGTTTCTCTCTAAAGTGACATATGGCACTAAGAATCCTGAGACTTGCACCGTTTCTCTCTAAAATAAACTAAGTATTAAAGTTGCACTTGAAATATTACTAAATGAATTTAATAAATCCTTTAGTTCCATGGACCATGGGCCTAGATAAATTTTGAAAATATATGTTTCTTTACCTTTCATAGGTACTCATATGGACCTAGACTCCAATTAATTGTATTTCATAAGTCCTTTCAGGTCTAGTTGTCAAACAGATCGTTAAATTTATGTTTTGAAGGACTTCCAACAATTATGTCATAGACCCAACCTTTGAATTAATATTATTGTATAACATCATTGAGTTGGCTACCTTAACCGTTTTTGTTTCATAATGCAAGGACTCATGCTCATCTACCTAGAAACTCAAAAAAATCAACAAAATTTCAATCTCAAGCCAGCTATGGAAGATTATTTATATCAGAATGATCTTTACCTACCATTAGGAAGAATAGCAAAGAAGTAGATGGCCATGAAGGACAAAGAATGGGATTTTCTTGACACAAAGGCACAAGGAACAATACGGTTGTGCCTAGTAGCATTGGTGGCTTTGAATATTTCGAAAGAAAATAAAACCGAGGATCTAATGAAGGAACTAGCTAGACCATATAAAAAACCCTCGACCTCCAACAAGGTATTTCTAATCAAGTGATTATTTAATATGAATATGTCAGAAGGTGTGTCTATTGCAGATCATTTAAATGAATTTAATATGGTTACCAATCAATTATGTTTTGTAAAAGTGAACTTTGATGATGATGTTAGGGATCTTCTAATATTGTGCTCATTTTCAGAAAGACGGAATGGCTTGGTCATGGTTGTAAGTAACTCTGTCTCTGGTTCAAACACTCTCAAATTTGATGACGTTATTAGTGTTATCCTTAGCGTTGAAATGCGACGGAAAAGAACATGTGAGACATCAGGTAATGTGTTGACCATGGAGACCAAAGGAATACAAAAGGAAATAAGAAAGAGTCTAGGGAAGCATGGGAATTCTAGGAAGAGAAAATCCAAATCCAGACTAGGAAATATAGAGAGATGCAATTGTAGGAACAAAGGACATATGAAGAAATATTGTAGAGATCCAAAGAAACAAAGAGATGGACAACAGGAGAAAAATAAAGAATAAAATGTAGCAGGTGATGTGTTACAAGCTGCTTTGATTTTTTCTTTAGATAATATTATTGATTCTTGAGAAGTATATTCAGGGGCTTCGTTTCATGCCACAACTCATAGGAAACATTTTTAATATTATGTTCAAGGTGATTTTGGACAGGTTCATTTGGGTGATGATGTACCATGTAAAATTTTTGGAATGGGTAAGGTACAAATAAAGAAAAAGAATGGAAATCAATGGCTATTGAAAGAGGTAAGACATGTTCCAGATCTAAGAAAAAATCTAATTTCAATAGGGCAGTTGGAAAGTGAAGGATGTATATCTACATTTATAGATAAGGCATTGAAGTCCACTAGAGGATCATTGGTGATAGCAAAAGGAGAGAAGATAAGTACATTATATTTGTGTACTATAATGTTGACTCTTATATCTCTTTAGCTTCTACAAGAGTGGATAAAACAATGTGGCATCATAGGCTTGGACACATGAGTGAGAAGGGGATGCAAATACTTCACAAAAGGAATTTGTTTCTAGATCTTAAACAAATTGATTTGGATTTCTGTGAGCACTATGTTTATGGAAAATAGAAGAGAGTTAGATTTCTCAGAGTTGGAAAGGAAAAGAAAAGTGAAAAGTTAGAGCTTTCGCATACAGATGTATGGGGACCAGATAAGGTATAATCACTTGGTGGCTCTCATTATTATGTTACTTTTATTAATGATGCAACTAGAAAAACTTGGGTTTATTGCATTCGACAAAAAATTGATGGTTTTGACAATTTTAAGAAATGGAAAGCTTTGGTTGAGAATGAGACTGGAAAACGGTTGAAGTTTCTCAGATTAGATAATGGAGGTGAATACTGCATCAAGGAGTTTGATGATTATTGTTCATACCACGTGATTCATATATAGAAGAAAATTCCAAGAACACCACAAGAAAATGGTGCGTCAGAAAGGATGAATAGGCCA
>JASDQU010194201.1:0-16808 GCA_032191745.1 Picea mariana | reverse complement strand
TGATGGAGTCCATAGTTAAGCTTTTTTCAGACTCCTTAAAAATGAAAAAATGGCCGAGTGATGTTGTCCTTATCACACTCATTAAAATGGTTTTGAATAGACATCTTGTAAGTGCTAGTTTACCCCTTTTTCGAACTGATTAGACTATCTTCAAAAAAGGTACCCCAATGGAGTCTCCTTTTATGTTTTTTCAGACTCTCTAAATATGAAAAACCACCGAGATTACCTTCTCTGGGCTCGTTAAACTTACATCAAAGGACATTACCATTGTGTGTTTTGTTAACCGCATTTGCATACCTTATACGCCAGCCTTGTAGCAGTTTTCTTCTACGTCTTAACACCCTTGGCCCCCGGAGGATTTTTCCCGAGTATCATTATTATGAACATCAGTCTTGTCCTTACGCCTTGAACTTGTATGTTTGTAACAATCGTTCCTCCATTGTAACGTAACATTCCTTTATTCTTTTTTCCAAAATGATTGAAAAAGACAAAAAAAATCAAATATACCCCAAAAAGAGGAAGGGAAAAGTATTTTCTTTATTGGTAGCATAATGAGTCACCCTTGGATAAAGCACATCTATCCGTTTGTTCTTCAAACTATGGGATGTAGTATGACCCTATGAAGTTGTTCTCGCTACATAGAGTTGTGTCCTCCTCCATTTGGTTATTCTTCCAAACATATGGAGAGTTTGTGTTGCCTCCTATTTCGTAAACTTATGATTAATGCCATACTGCCTAAGTCTCATCATTTGTCATGCTATTGTCCAAGGGAAGTTTCTACCAAGCTTGAGTCGACCCCTCTGCAATTTGTCTCTTGCCCTCATACCCGGCCATCCTGAATGTCCAATCAAGTCCTTGTTCGAAATCAATGAAGCCTTCATTCTGATCATCAAGATTATCTAGTCCATGACTGACAAACTGTCAAATACCTCTAGATAGTGAAGTCGTACACTCATATTACACTCCTATCTTGAGTTTTGAATATTTTGAAGTTGTTGCTCGAGCTCTGAAGATCTCATCTCCAGCCATCAGGATGTATCAGCTTCTAGAAGATGGATACTCTATATGTATATCTTTTTGATTTCGAGATGTAGCTCCGCTGTGTATTGTTCACTGCTACACTTTATATAGTTATTTGACATGGATCTACAGTGTATTTGATTGGTAACCATGATTCTATTTTATCCCTAGCATGGGTATGCCCACCTCGGTGAGACATTTATTATTTTGCAGACGACGCCTCCCAGTTCCTGGTCCCTGGGCTCACTTGTTTGGTACATCAGTAAAGATTGGTAATGTATTTCGGCCATCAAATTCTCTTTTGACCTCACACATTAGGGGGCATATGTTATAACCCTAATTTGCACCATACATGCTTATCTGGCATCAAGCCATCTCAGATCCCTTCTTTGCCAAAGCACTGCTAAACAACTCTTTAAAAAACCTCTTTTATAAAGGCCCACGCACCCTACTCCATTATTGCACGCGTGTACACGCTAGATGACCTAAAACAACCTATGTGGACCGACAAAAGCATGAAAAAAGTAAAGTTTCCAACGGAACACACAACTTTGGGTGAGTTAATTGAAACTCCCGGCCATGCATGGCCGAGGGTTCGTCCAAATACCTAGATTCTTCTAGCCTATAAAAGAAGGGTTAGGGGTCCCATTTGGAGAAGGAGAATAAGAGTAAAGGAACTCTACCCAATTTCACATTCCCATTGTCCCAACCCTTTAGCCATCTTTGTGCAAGAAGAAATACAAAGAAAAGAAGTTGGAGGACATTTGAAGAAGAGCCCAGGATCAGGATTCGCATTGTAAGTTGATTCATTAAAGTTAATAATAAAGGAATGCTTTTCCTGTCCCACTATATGAGTTCTTCATAGTTTAGTAGATATATGTTTGATTCTCTAACCCATTAGTCTGTAGGTAAAATGCATCTGTAGTTTGTTGTTTGTTTTGCATGTAGGTCAACCTTGGGAGGAGAGTTGCTAACAAGTGATCAAGCGTGAAAAAGGATAGACATCAAACATCTGGAACAAGGTATGTTGTTCTAACCATGTATTTTCTGAAAAGAAATGGGGATTAACTCTGGGATGAAGGTAAGTAGGTTTCTTTCGGTCATATCTGCATGCATAATATAACCCTATTTTCTAGTCCATAGGGGGATTTCCCACCACAACATACCCTACCATCCAAAGATATATATAAAAAGAGAAAAATAATAATAAAAAAATATATATAAATTATATTATTTTAGAATTATTTTATATAGTTTTAAAATAATATTTCATATTTATTTTATTATAAAGTTGTGGTTATAAGTTATTTTTGGTATGATTTTGCAAAATATTGGGGTTTCTCTCATTGAGCTTAATACCCCAAGTCATCGACACTATATACCAGTAGACACCACAGTCAACCGAGTCTATACCAAATGCCACATAAATGGACAAATACTTAGCTTATGTGTTAAGATCCCACGACATAGCCGATAGGTCAAAAAAAGTGGACCTTGCGTCGAGAATGTTTCTTTATCATTGGCCATATAAACAATATATGCATAATATCTTTACTACATGTGGGACATTGCCTACTACACAAACAAAATTAAAATGTATAATTATTTGAACTGGAGCTTGATTTCTAGTGTCCAGAGCACCCAACACCAAGGATATTGCTCATGAATCTAAATCCAAGTGACAAATAAATCGTAGGGTATTATGCCAAGAGGCAATCTCACTATCCAAACCAGCGAGTGATCAACGTGTTGTATGTATTGAGAATTTTTTTGAAGTTCTTGGGGTTAAGTGTGGAATGATCCAAAGCCGATAGAATTTCTCTTTGTTGATGACAATTATGACACGACTGGTAGAATGTTTTGGAAAAAACTAAGTGCCCACAACTTATGTATGAGTACCCAATGTATAAGATTCTTTGAGAAGGAACCAGTGTTCTGAATATAATATGGTCTGGTGTTGAAGGGTTGCATATGTACATTCAAAAAATCACCTTCATCGAGATATTAAGCCTAAAAATTTCCTTATGGGGCTTGATTGCAGAGCTAATCAGAATTACATCATAGATTTTGGGCTTGCCAAAAAATATCAGGGCCGAACAACTCTTAAGCATATTCCTTACAAGGACTGTTCATTATGCTAGCATCAATACTCGTCATGGAATAGAGAAAAGCGAGAGAGACGATCTTGAATCTTTTGTCTATCCACTATTGTACTTCTTAAGAAGGAGTCACAGTCAAAACACACAGAAGTGTCAATATTTTCATTTTACAAGAATTCAAAAATTCAACATGCTACAAAATGTTGATACTTCTGGTAGCGTTATTTTATTTTTCTATTGGATGATCTAGCAGCTACAAAAATTCCAAATATCATGCAGCTATAGGGATAAGAGGGACTCTTAAGCTATGGAATTTGGCAACAAACAAATTAGACAGAACACCTAGCAGTAGAGATCCATATTTTTAAGGAAGAGGATAACACATTCCAGTTTTAAAAGTCAATTATAAGGAGAAAAATCAGCAATTGTTCATATCAAATCTATATTCCAAGGAAAAAATCTAAGTTTCTAAGAATTACAGATGTCAAAGTGTTTTCCAAAGATTGAGTAATTGATCCCAAGTTTCCAAGTCCACATATCAAGCAAGGGATCAACATTCAAAGACTAGGAAGGATTGTTTTAGCTTCTTTAGTAAGTAGATGGATATGGATCCACAATTAGAAATCAAGTCTAAAAATATTTTTTAGGTGGCATATCATTTAAACAAGTCAGCTACACATTCCATATTTTAAGGCATTCAACTTTAGTTGTCCTAGATCTTTTGCAAAAGATCATAGATTGTTCTTTTTTTTAGTATATTGTTATGATATGAGATAAGAAGAGTCTGTTATTGTACATTGTTGTAAAAATTATAATTTTGAATGTTAAAAGGGGGTTCTGAAGGCCATAGAGGGGTGGAGGTTCGAGAGCTAAAGGATCAGTTTTGAGTGATGAGAATCTATGTAAAACAAAGCATCAAGTTCATGGATGGCTAGTCTATGTGTTTTGCAATTCATATTTTTCCTATCCTATTTCTTCTTATCTGATCACAAAGATGGTTTTTTGCGATACATTAATCATTATACCGTTTTAGATTTAGTAGCAGGAGAGATTATATTGTTTATTTCCTGCAAACTATAATTTGTTTTCAGATATTATGATTCAGATCAAAATGACATTTTGATCTAAATATCTTCTCCATGAACATATAAGGATGAGAATATTGCAGAGACTATATATTCATTTAAGTGTCACCTTCTTCCATT
This sequence comes from Picea mariana, assembly GCA_032191745.1. Lineage (NCBI taxonomy): Eukaryota > Viridiplantae > Streptophyta > Pinopsida > Pinales > Pinaceae > Picea > Picea mariana. The sequence continues at coordinate 12,484 of JASDQU010194201.1, read as the reverse complement.
TCATGCTATCTTTTCAACTGTCTATTGTCCATTAAATTTCCTTTGACCTATGAGATGCTACCCTTGTAGTTGGATTTGAGCTTAATTTCCTCTGCCAGACACTTTGTCCTTCTCATCCCACTTGATCCACCTTTCAAACAAACCATTTCAATAACTAAGATGTGCTAGGAATGCCCTCCCAATAGTCAAAGAGCATATTCTAGTGCTAACATTTTTTGGCGCCATTGCCGGGGACGGAGACATAAAGACATCTTTCCCTCGGTTGTACAACAACAAATACACCTAGCTCTTGATGGTGAACAAGGATTGGTGATAAAAGTGATTGTGATCTTTCACTTAGCGACTCCATGAAGGAAGAATCCATTGACGACTCCACTGATCCAAAAATTCAAAAGCAATGGAAGAAATGATAGCTCAGAGGTATGCATTTTGTGATTTTTCCCACATACCCGACTTTCAAAATCCTGTACCTAGTAAAGAAGCATGGGAAAACTGCCTTCCGAAGTTTAGGTGATATTGTTATGACCATCCAGCTGAATATTTATTGGATTTTCATGAATGTATGTGTCAACTGGGCATTGTTTATGAGGATGTAATGATAAAAATGTTCATATTTTCTTTGGAGGGAAATGCCTGTGAATGGTGTAAATCTCTTCCTATTGCTAGTATTGATTCATTAAAATATTTCCATGTAGCATTCCACTCTTATTGAAAACAGATGTATTCTGATGATTTCCTTTATGAAGAGTGTTGTGTGGAATTTGATCTCTTATACAAAGAAACTACAAATTATACAAATCAGAATTCTTGTAAAAATGAAATTCTTGTAAAATACAATATTCCTCACAATTCTCAAGAGGGTTTTAATGGTCTATATAATGATGTTTTTTCACAAGAAACTGGAGTAGGAGCATATACGCGGGTCTTTGAGTTATTTCTTGCTAGAATTTGTATTGTTTATGATAAATATGGGAATGTGCTTACCCCAGTGGAAACTTCATTTGAAGGTAGTGAAAACAACTTGCAACAATCATTGATTTTTCATGAAAATGAGATTGACAATAGTTATAAAGTAAAAAATATTATAAGACAGTCCATTCATTTCAAGAAACAAGTAGAGGTATTCTCTCATGTTTTTGAGCATTCGGTTCAGCCTATTGAGAGGAATTTCTTTATCCTTTTCATGACCCCGTGGAGAGTTACATGGAGTTGAATTGGGATCATAATTTTTTCATTTTTGACTTTATAAAGACAAAGTTCCATATCTGTAAGTATGGGCTATTAGTTCATCTCTTTTTATACTATTCAGTTTCTTCAGCTATATGTGTGCTCAAAGATGGAAGCAGGTTCTAGTTAGTGATCCACTTACTTGAATGGCTACTATGGAAGTCTGCTTATACTTAAGTAAAATAGTTTCAACAATTAGGCTAGGAGTTGTATATAAATAAGTTCTCCTCTTAAGCATCTTGGTTTTAGTTGAAGATTAGTTTGCAATTTGTTTCAGTTGTGGTAATTGGATTGAAGAGCAGAGTTTTTTTTTCATTTCATACATTTTACACTAGATAAGCATTAATAATGATTCCATAGCCCAATGGAGATACTGGTACTAAGCAGTTTCAATTTCCTGATTGGTTTTTCAGAGTGCTAGATTTCAGTTGTAGAGCTAGGTTACAGATTGCAGGGATTAAATGGATTGGAACTTGGTCTATGCTTCTTAGCACCCCATAACGGGGGCAACATCCCCAGCTGGAGATAGTGTTAGTACCCATATATGTAGGCTTAAAATGTTAAATTCTGTACCAAGTTCTGACAACGCATGTGACAAAAAAAAAAGCGCTACCAGAAGAAGGGCATTTTTGAAGTGCACCTTATTGTTGCGCATTTCATCACTAGTTTTGCAACCTATGACAAAAAGTGCTAGAAGCCAGTGTTAACACTCAAAACTACCCTATCAAAATTTTAATCACTTTTCGCCAAAATTTTTACAACTTTTCTATCTTTGCACAAACTTTGTTGAGTTTCCCTTAGCCTTATACTTCCAATCCAATAGGGTCTAGCCATGTGTCATGTTCTCTTATTCTTCCAATGGATCATTTAAACTATCATTCTCTTGATTTTAATGCCAAAATGCGTCCTTGATATCGTGATTAAGTGATTGTACCCTACCATCCAAAGGTATATAAAAAAAGGAAAAATAATAATAATAAAATAAATATAAATTATATTATTTTAGAATTATTTTATATAGTTTTAATATAATATTTTTTATTTATTTTATTATAAATTTGTGGTTATAAGTTATTTTTGGTATGAGTTTGAAAAATATTGGGGTTTCTATCATCAATCTTAATACCCCAAGTCATCGACACTATATACCACTAGACACCATAATCAATCAAGCATATACCAAACTCCATAGAAGTGTACGGACACTTAACTTATGTGTTAAGAGCCCACGACAGAGCCGGCAGGTCAAAATGTGTTCACCACACATCGAGAATGTTTCTTTAGCATTGGCCATATAAACAATATATGCATCCTCTCTTTACCATTGGACATTGCCTACTTCACAAAAAAAATTAAAATGCAAATCTCCTAGAACCAAGGAGATCACTCTTGAACCTAAAGCCAAGTGTCAAAGAAATCGATGGGTATTATACCAATAGGAAATCTCACTTGGAAATAATGGAGTAAGAGTCAGTTCTAAGAGTCAGTTCGTAGTTGAACTCTACTTCACTGTCTGTAGAGTCTAGTTGTCTATGGTTTGCATGTAACCAACTAAGTAGAGTATTTTCCTATATAATGATGTAATGAGTCTTCATTGATATATATAGAATGTGAGCGTAGCTTCACTGTGTGTTAATTTCTCATATTTCTAAGTTGGTATCAGAGCCACAAGAGTGAGGTGCATAAATTTCTAGAAGTTTGCATGTCCCTCCTCTTGAAGGGTGAAGCAACATACTACTAAGAGTTTACACGCGTTTGAAAACCTCAGATTTCCACAGTGAAACTGTGTATTACAGTGCATAAATATTTAAATATTCCTGCACCCAAATACCTCGTGAGGTATGGACTCCTCGCATTCTCCCCGCATTCTAATAGTTGTGTGAGGTGCAGAACCCTGTGCGTTTGCAAATGCATGGGTTCGAGCTGGAGAAGGGTCATGATAATCGCCATTGGATCGTGAGTTATGTTGTGTGGTAAGGAGAGGTCGCATGGTAAGGCAAATCCGTGAGCAGATCGGTGAGAAAATCGAGGCAAGAAGGTCGTGAGAAAATCCGTGATCTCGTTGAAGCATAAGCATCATCTTTGGGAAGCTTCGAGCATTCAAGCATGAGATTCAAGCATTCAAGCATGAGTTTCTTATTTTATGAAAGGTTTAAAGGATGGCCAAATAATTTAATAAAGGTGGATGTATGTGTGAAGTTATAAACCTTTTTATAAAAGTGGTATCACCTTTATTATTTGAGAGTGAGGTAGTTTGAGTCATTCATGATGTGCATGCATGCATGAGTGTCATTTGCATGAGTTGAAATATAAAGGAGATCTTAAGTGGATGAGGTTTGAGTGAGTTTACATGAGTGTGAGATTTTTTTAAAGAGGTTTTTTACATGTGAGATTTTATATGAGAGCCTTTTTATATAAATGAGCATGATTTTTTTATGCATGGAATGGTGTTAAGGATTTCTGTTTTTAAGGTTTTAATATGAGAGTCAATATTGAGATGGATTGGTGGTATCCAAAGGTAGAGCGACATAAAGTTGCATATCCTTGGTGATTCACTTTCAGAGAATATCTTGCAAATATGGTGAATCCTCTGGTAGAAACCTACCTCAACGAAGCCAACAAGTTAGATGGCTCGGATTTCATTAACTGAAAATTTCATAACAGGTCTCGCAGCAAGGGAGAATCCTCCTACGTTTGAAGAACTGACAGGTATTTTGCTGCAAGAGGAAGAGAGGTGTGGCAATCTGAAGCGTCAGAATAAAGATTTGGCACTGTGGTCAAATAAGAGATCTGCAAGAGGGAGATCAGGAGAAGAGGCAGAGGAGGCAGTTCATGGAAGAGAGGCAATTCATCGCAGATAAGACAATCCTCAAGGCCGAATCAAGGTATGCAATCTAACAAGAATGAGTCAAAGAGTTGTTTTTATTGTGGTCGACCTAGACATATTGTTAAAGACTATCATAGGAAGAAAAGTGATGAGGCTAGGAACAAACCTAGAACACATTCAGGTCATTATGCAGAAAAATCGTGAAATCATGATCTCAAATTATTTATTGCTAGTGATGATATTGATGAACCCCCAAATTTTGATTCACAGGATCTTAGGTTGTTTGTGTCTAACGTTTCTTTATCTGCCGAAATAGATGATTCTGATGCCTGATTTGTGGATTTCGGAGCATCAATACATATGACATGCAATAAGATGTGGTATACTAATTTTAAAGAAACATAGAATGGAGCCAACATATATCTTGGTGATGATTGCGCTCATCAGATCAAGGGATATGGAGACGTTCCTGTGACATTTTCAAATGGTACAATTCGTCACATTCGCAATGTTGTTTATGTGCCAGGAATAAAGAAACAATTGATCATTGTGTCCACCATTACATATCAAGACTTGAAGGTTGAGTTCTTCAAGAATTATTGCATAGTGAAGGATCCGCTGGACCATTTCAAAACTATTCCAACATGAGTCAGAGTAGGAGGCCTATACAAACTTGATGTTACCAACAAAGCACATCACACACTGACTTCTGCAACTATGCCAACATAAATTCTTTGGAATCAAAGGTATGGACACATCAACCATCCTGATTTATTGTTATTACAGAAAAATAATATGGTTTAAGGACTTCCCATGTTAAAGAATGAGAATGTTGCGTGTGATGGATGTGCATTAGGAAATATGCATAGAGATGAATTCCCCTCTAATCCTGATAGGAAAAGAGAGATGTGTTAGACGCTATGCATACTGATGTTTTTGGGCCTATGCAGACTAAGTCTTTAGGAGGTGCATTTTACTTTCTGTTATTTATTGATGATTGCACGAGATACACATGGGTTTACTTCCTTAGACGAAAAAGTGATGTTTTCGAGTACTTTATGAAATTTAGAACCATGGTGGAAAAGAAGACAGGAAAATCCATCAAAATCCTCCGTTCAGATCAAGGGGGAGAGTATAAATCAGGGGACTTCATCAAATATTGCAAAGATCATGGAATAGTACAACAGTTTACAGTACCTCACACTCCACAACAGAACAAAGTCGCTAAAAGGAAAAACAGAACTCTGGTAGAGTGTGCACGCAGTATGATGAAAGGTAAGAATCTCTCAAATGCATTTTGGGCTGAAGCCATAAATACTGCAATTTATTTAAAGAATAGAAGTCCAACAAGGTGTCTTGATAATATTACTCCTTGCGAAGCTTTGTATGGTTCCAAACCTGCAGTTTATAAGTTGAAAGTATTTGGGTGTAAGGATTTTGCACATATTCCAAAGAAGAATAGGAAGAAATTAGATGCTAAATCCATTAAGTGTATTTTCATTGGGTACTGTTCTGAATTTAAAGCATACAAACTGTTTGATCCTTCTACTCACAAAGTATTTATGAGTAGAGATGTACTTTTCCATGAGCAGGAAGTAGGAAATCATGACGACAACAATCATGAGGAATGGCATAGACTTCTTGATGAAGGAGTTAAAGAAGAGCAGCAGAAGCAACAACCACCACCACAACAACAACAACCACAACTGCAACGACAGAAACAACAACAAGAAGAAGGACTCAGTGATATGGACAATTCAAGCAGTCACAGTTCACCTAGAGGCGAAGATAGATCTTCACAAAGTGGGGAGGAAGATAATCAGTTGAGAAGATCTTCACGACAGGTTTGGCTCCCTGAGAGGTATAGAGACTATGCCCTAATGAGTAGCATTTCAAATGTCATAAAACCCATGAGTTTTGATGAAGCCAATGAACATGATGAATGGAGAAATGCAATGGAGGAAAAATATGAATCTATAATGGAAAATAATACTTGGGAATTGAATGAATTGCCTAAACATAAAAATCCCATTGGATGCAAATGGATATACAAACCCAAATTTAAATCAGATGGTAGTAAAGAAAAACATAAGGCTAGACTGGTTGCAAAGGGGTATCACAAACAAAAGGTATTGATTATGCTGAAACATTTGCACCAGTAGCTAAATTGAATACTATCAGATTGTTAATTGCTTTAGCTACAAAGTATAATTGGAAGCTACACCAGTTAGATGTTAAATATGCATTTTTGGATGGTGAGTTAAAGGAGGAGGTTTAACTTACTCAACCTAAAGGGTTTTTGGAACAAGGGAAAGAACACTTAGTGTGTAAGTTAAAGAAAGCATTGTATGGACTAAAACAAGCACCTAGGTCATGGTATGAGAAGANTTCAATAGGGTTTTATGAGTGTAATTTAAAGAAAGCATTGTATGGACTAAAATAGACACCTAGGTCATGGTATGAGAAGATAGACTCTTTCTTTCTTCAACAGTGTTTTATGAGGAGAAAAAGTGATCCAAATCTATATACCAAATTTGATGAGCAAAGATATATAGTATTGATTTCCTTATATGTTGATGATTTGATAATTACAAGAAATGTAAAGAAATTAATTGATGAAATCAAGGAGCAGTTGTCAAAATTTTTTGAATGAAATATATTGGTGAGTTACATTACTTCCTAGGTATTGAAGTTTGGAGAAATACAGGCCAAACTTTTGCTTGTCAGAGTAAGTATATCAAAGAAGCACTTAAGATATTTAAAATGGATCAATGTAAGTCTTCTATTGTTCCCATGCAACAAAATGTGAAACTTTCTTGTGATGATGGTTCAAAGGACGTGAATGGCACTATGTGTAGACATATGGTGGGTAGTTTGAATTATCTCACCACAACTAGACCTGATATTTCATACTCTGTGAGTGTGTTAAGTCAGTTTATGGCGAAACCTCTAGAAATTCATTGGAATGCAGCAAAGGCGGTACTTAGGTATCTAAAAGGAACACTTGATTATGGTATTAAATATATTGATGCATCTAATGTTGAGTTGACAGGTTACTCAGATTCTGATTCAACTGGCAATCCAGATGATCGAAGATCAACCACTGGATATGCGTTTGGCATTGGATTCGGGGTTGTTTCATGGAGCAGTAAAAATAAACCTACTGTATCTTTGTCTTCTACTGAAGCAGAATATAAAGCCTTGTGTTCAGTAACTTGTGAAGCTATTTGGTTGAGAAGACTTCTTCAAGATGTTGGAAAAGAAAAAAAGGAACCTACAATGATCAAATGTGATAATCAAAGTTCAATCAATCTTGCGAAGAATTCGATTTTTCATGCAAGGACAAAGCATGTTGATACTCAGTTTCATTTTGTTAGAGAAAAGTTGTAGTCAAATGAAATAACTCTTATGTATTGTAATACTAGTGAAAATGTTGTTGATATTTTCCCTAAGCCTCTTGGAAAGATTAAGTTTGAGTTGTTTAGGGAGATGTTAGGTGCAGAAGTCAATCCATTCTCCATTAAGGGGGAGACTTGGAAATAATGGAGTAAGAGTCAGTTCTAAGAGTCATTTCGTAGTTGAACTCTACTTCACTATCTGTAGATTATAGTTGTCTGTGGTTTACATGTAACCGACTAAGTAGAGTATTTTCGTATATAATGATGTAATGAGTCTTCATTGATATATATAGAATGTGAGCGTAGCCTCACCGTGTGTTTGTTTCTCATATTTCTAAGTATCTCACCATCCAAGCCAGTGAGTGATCAATGTGTTGTATGTATTGAGCATTTGTTTGTGAGTCTTAGGTTTAAGTGTGGAAAGATCCAAAGACGATAACAATCTTCTTTGTCGATGACAATTATGACAGGAATGGTAGAATGGTTTAGAAAAAACAAAGTTCCCACAACGTTTGTATGATTCCCCATTGTATAAGATTCTTTGAGAAGGAACTGATTTCTGAATATAAGATGGTCTGGTGTTGAAGGGTTGAGTATGTACATTCAAAAAATCTCCTTCATCGAGATATTAAGCCTAAAAAATTCCTTATGGGGCTTGGCCGCATAGCAAATCTAAATTACATCATAGATTTTGGGCTTGCCAAAAAATATCAAGACCCAACAACTCTTAAGCATATTCCTTATAAGGAAAATGAAAATCTTACAGGGACTATTCATTATGCTAGTATCAATACTTGTGATGGAATAGAGCAAAGAGGGAGAGACAAACTTGAACCTTTGAGGTATATACTATTGTAGTTCGTAAGGACTCACAGTCAAAACACACAGAAGTGTCAATATTTTCATTTTACGAGAATTCAAAACATTAACAACATGCTACAGAATGTTGATACTTTCAGTAGCGTTATTTTATTTTTCTACTAGATGATCTAGCAACTCCAACAGTTCCAAATCTCATGCAGCTATAGGGATAAGAGGGACTCGTAATCTCTGGATTTAGCAACAAAAAAAGAGAGAACACTTGGCAGTAGAGATCCATATTTGAGGCAGAGGATAACACATTCCATATTTAAAACTCAATTATAAGGAGAAAAATCAGTAGTTGCTCAAATCAAATCTATATTCCAAGGAAAAAATCTAAGTTTATGAGAATTGCAGGTTTCAGAGCATTTTCCAAAGATTGAGTAATCGATCCCAAGTTTCTAGGTCCACATATCAAGTAGGGTATCGAAATTCAAAGGCTAGGAAGGATTCTTTTATATTCTTCAGTAAGTAGATGGATATGGATCCGTATTTTCAGGGAAAGAATCAAGAATCAAGTCCGAAAATATTTGTCAGGTGTAAGAGTATTTAAACAAGTCAGCGACACCTTCCATATTTTAAGTCATTCAACTTCAGCTGTCCTAGATTGTTCTTATATTTAGTATATTGTTATGATAGGAGATAAGAAGAGTCTGTTATTGTACCCTGTTATAAAAACTATTATTTTTAATGTAAAAATGGGGTTTTAAAGGCCTAAGAGGGTTGGGGATTCGAGATCTAAAGGATCGGTTTCGAGTGTTGAGGATCCATGTAAAACTATAATCTGTATTTTATTTGATGTTGCATTTTCATGCTCAGAGTATCAAGTTGATGGATCATTAATCTATGTGTTTTTCAATTTAGATTTTTCCTATCATATTTCTTCTTATCTGATGACAAAGTTGGTTTTTTGCGATGCTTTAATCATTATACAGTTTCATATTTAATAGCAGTAGATATTCTTTCCTTTATTTCCTGCAAACTATAATTTGTTTTCATATATTATGATTTAGATCAAAATGACATTTTGATTTGAATATCTTCTCCATGAATGTATAAGGATGAGCAGATTGCAGAGCCTATGTATTCATTTAAGTGCCACCTTCTTTCATTTTGTGTTATTTGTTATAGCAAGATCTGCCTCACCCCATGCAATCTTGCACAGAAGGCCTTTTTCCATTTCCCCATGCAGACTTTTAATCCCTTTTGCAAATCCCAGAGCTAAATACAATGTTTCCACATATGCGCACCTTGCCTACTATACATCATGCGTATACGTAGGTTGCACCACTACAACCCACGTACATTGAGAAATGTGCCCAAAGTTGAAAAATAGTTTCAGGTTTCCATGTCATGATAGGATATCAATGATTCTTGGCCTTCCATAAACTGGAAAAGTTTCGACTCGACCCTTCAGTTCCACTTGAAGGCTATAAATGGGCCAATTCCGAGCTATAGAAAGAAGGAGAAAGAATTCAACTTTGAGAGCAAAGTTACTATGGAGGAATTATCCACTTCACATTGAGTCTACATCCCTTTATCCTTTAATTCTGAACACATTATTCAACCCCCAAGATCTTCCCTTATTAAGTGAGAAATCCATTGTCTCTCTTACATGAGCTTGCCTTTGGTGGAGGATTGAAGTGGTGGAGGCCCAAATGGAAGGAACTTAGTTTCTCGGTTCCGAACTGTGCTAACATGGAAGTCTGTAACTTATTCACTTATGTTGATCATATCTTAATAGAAATACTCTTTTCTCGTCCAATTGATATCTTGCAAATATTTGAATTATTATTCCATGGGCGTATTTGTTATGAATGTTAATGGATTATGCTATTGAATGTGATAACATAATATATTATCACCATATGCTTGTGTTGCTTGGTTGTAGAGGACTAGTTGCAGGTGTATTTCTTTGGGTCAAGTGCTCAATGGTGGACTTCATCGAATGTCTGGACAAGGTAGGCCTTTTATCTTGTCTTGCTAGCATATTTGTTTATATAGCATACTTGAGAATAGAGTTGATTTCTGCAGTCATTTTCGTCTGTTGTGGTTTACCCCTATCCATAGAGATATTTTCCTCATAACAAAATTGGCAACCATACTGGGGGAGAAAATCTTCTTTTTTCGAGGTTTGGAGTGTTTTTATCCTTAGATTGCTCTCGTTCATATTGGGTTTCTTGTCGTATGATTTCTTGACAGCCTCTGTTCACTCTGGGTTTGAGTCTTTCAACCTTCTCCTTAGACTAGTTGTGTTTTTGACACATATACGTGGGTTTTTTCTTGATAGTCGTGTATATACATGTGTTTTCCTTCTGCAAGCTGCATAAATGCATTCTTTTCCCTTGAACAATCGCGTACATCAACCTTTGTTTCTTGTTTGTTGGGTTTGGTGGTTGCTTGGTAGGTTTTGATGATTGTTGAGTCTTCTTGGGTCTCTGTAGTGACTGTTAAGTGTCTGTGAGATGACAAGAATCCTGTCTTTGGTTGAATGTTTGGGCGATGCCTTTCTCATCATCTTTTCATTTTGATTGTCCTTGTACATTGGGTTGGGTGTTTTTCTCCTTGGTATCCTACTTGAGTTGTCTCTTTCTATACACAATACAGTCTTTATATATCAAGTTGTTGTTCAATCCATGCATTTTCATTTTTCTTAAGTTGTTGTACATTGATTGGAATTTTGATCTTTTAAGTCTTTGTCATTTATCTTAGTGCATGTAAAGAAAGATTTCATTTTTATTTAGAATTGCAGGATTGAATTGAAAATTCCATTCTTTAGGAAGCATATCATTCATTGGAAATTGAAGTTAGGACTTTGCATTTTTTTCATATTCATTTCTTTACTTTATGAATCATAACATCACTAGTTTCATGACCGCACCTTTTGAGTAAGCAAGGCCATTAAAATTAATTCTATAATTTAAAATTGATTAGTAATGATTTTATTTTCTAGGGTGCACAAACTAGCTTAGGATTTAGTGCCTTGGAATAGGATTTTGTGAGTAAACTTCTCAAACGCTATTAAATCAACACATGTGTCTGACTAAGGGAGTGGAGAAATCTATTGTATAATCAATAATATTAGGAGGCTCTGCTTACACCGGAGTTAATCACGAGGTCACGTGAAGTCGGTTGAAGGGATATCCCCTCGATACCTTCTTAGTGTCATAGATATTTCTAGGTATCTATTCATATATGGGGATCTTGCTAGTGCCTTTACCTCTATGAGAGGCAGTGCTTTCAAGGTTTCAGGCTTTGCTACCCTACCCATATGGTGGACCTAGATTACGACTTCTCGTCTGTGCATCGCTTATATAGTGGTTTCTTAGTTTCTTGACTTAGGTGCCACATACATTACTTCGAGGGGTTATTCTGTAGGTACCCTGGGTCAAATAAGGGTCGGACAACACACAACCTTTATGGACGATTACCTCTCCGGGGGGATATGACCGACTGGTTGTTAAGTCCACGAGGGCCCTTATAATTGATTATGTTACCTCCAATATTTAACAGGGAGTCTCAAGCCTCTCTTGGGAGAGGCATACCTACTTTAGGGAGGGAGGCCCCTTTAAGCCACTTTATCTTATTTGTATGCATGTCGGTTGCTTGATTATTTTTTGTTTTCTATTTGATTACTAGTTGGCCTTAGGATTTGTTTCTATGTATTGAGTCTTAATTCATCATGGAGTTGGACCAGCTTCCCTGCCAGTCTTGCTGCTTGTTAAAGTTACCACCAGATTTTGAATCTTTTCCTTCTAAAAGGCGTAGAGTTATTAGACGTGGTACACACACCCCCACTTATAACCCCCATCAAAACATTACTACTAGAATAGTTCCCAGCAAACCTCTTATGGATCAGCCTAGAGGAGGGTCTTACAATATCGGACAAGGCCATGGTGCTTACCAGAGCCCTGGATGGGTTGCGATTCCCCAAACACAATCTTTCCACAAAACTTGGGGCCAAATGCCGCAACCCCATATCCATTTTATGACCATTGCAAGATACCAGATATATAAAATATGCAGAACAAAAACGAAATGCTAGAAATAACAGAATAACAGTATAATATCCAGCATAATCTTCACAATACACAGAAATGATATACGAAATAGCAACAAAAATAGCACTTGAACAGAAATAGCACTTGATTCAGATAGCAATGTTCACAGG
>JASDQU010194200.1:0-16748 GCA_032191745.1 Picea mariana | reverse complement strand
TTTGGTCAATGAGGCATAATGCAATTTATGAAGAGGAGGTTGATTTTCAAGAACATTGTGTCAGGAATTTTTGGGTAGTATAGTCACGTGGGCCTTGGCCAAATAGACTTTTGGGAGATTATGGAACTCCTTTATGCAACTTGGTTTGTAATTTATTCCACCAGACTAAATTGGCCACATGTACCTGAATGGCTTGAGGAGTTGAGTTGCAACTCACGATAAAACTCAAACCGAGACTCGTATGGGTGAACAGTCATTTGCATTGGATCAGGAGCATTGATATTCAACTAAAGGGGCCCCTCCACTATCATTTCTTCCACCGGAAAATTATTTGTTGGAGTATCTTTGGCACTAGGATTTTGTTCAATGAGGGATAGTGCAATTTTTTAAGAGGAGGTTAATTTTCAAGAACATTGTGTGAAGAATTTTTGGGTAGTGTAGTCGCGTGGACCTTGGCCAAATAGACTTTTGAGAGATTACTAAACTTCATTATGAAACTCAGTTTACATTTTATGCCCCTAGACCAAATTGGCCACATGTCCCTAAATGGATTGAAGAGGCGAGTTGCAACTCACGATAAAAATCAAACCGAGACTCGGATGGGAGAACCATCAGTTGCATTGGATCTGAAGCACATGGTTTCAACTAGGGGGGGGCTCCCTTGTCATTCCATCCATCGAAAAACCATTTTTTGGAGTATCTCTGACACTAGGGTTTTTCTCAATGTTAGCTTACATATGTTTAGGAAAGACATGTCAAGACAAGAAAAGTGAAGGTAAGTGATGGAAAGTTATAAGGAAAGTGAAGGCAAGGCATGGCATGACAAGTGATAAGGCAACTCAAGTGAAGGAAAGGCGTGAGAAGTGAAGGAAGGGCATGGAAAGTTAAGGCAAGGCATGGCATGGCAAGTGAAGGCAAGGCATGGCATGACAAGTGAAGGCAAGGCAAGGAATGTGAAGGCAAGGCAAGGAAAGTGAAGGAAAGGAAAGTGAAGGAAATACAAGGCAAGTGAAGGAATGGCATGGCATGGTATGGAATGGCATGGCATGGCATGGAAAAGGAAAGACAAGTGAAGGCAGGGAAAGTGAAGGCAAGGCATGGAAAGTGAAGGAAATGAAAGGCAAATGAAGGCAAGTGCACCTAAGGCATGAATGGAAAGGAAAGTGAAGGAAAGGAATGGCATGCTATGGAATGGCATGGCATGGAATGGAAAATAAAATACAAGTGAAGGCAAGGAAAGTGAAGGAAAGGCATGTAAATGGAAGGCAAAGAAAGTGAAGGCAAGGCATGCTATGGAATGGCAAGGAAAATTAAGGAAAGTGAATGGCAAGGAAAGTAAAGGAAAGGCATGGCATGGCATGGTATGCTATGGAATGTCAAGGAAGGTGAATGGAAAGGAAAGTGAAGGAAAGGCATGGCATGGCATGGAAAATGTAAGACAAGTGAAGACAAAGCAAGTGAAGGAAAGGCATGGCATAGCATGGTATGCTATGGAATGTCAAGGAAAGTGAATGGAAAGGAAAGTGAAGGAAAGGCATGGCATGGAATGGAAAATGTAAGACAAGTGAAGGAAAGGCACGACAAGTGAAGGGAAGACAAGGAAAGGAAAGGCATGACAAGGCAAGACAAGGCATGTCAAGGCATGGAAAGGAAAGGAAAGGCATGACATGGAAACTGAAGGCAAGGCATGGCATGGAATGGAAAGTCAATACAAGGCATGGCATGGAAAGTGAAGGCAAGACAAGGAAAGGAAAGGAAAGGTAAATAAATTCATGGCATCGGTGTATTTTAAAAGCATTACAAATATTTTAACAACAGTCAAAATGAAGACAAAATTATTCGTTTTACATACCTATATGGTCATTCAAGTAGACCATCGAGATCATTTCTAATACTAATGTTTTCCATTAACTTCTCATGCTCAGAGTAAGGCAATAAGTATCGTACCTTTGATGAGCTCTTACTTGGAATTGTTTGTAGTTGGAGGTTTGTACATGTTATAGCGCACGTTTTAGAATGGCAAATCCCGACCCAACAACAAAACAAGTGTTAAAACTTGGTAATCCTACACTGAATTTCACCTCAATGTAGGTCTCTCACTTCAAGGGTGACTAGGTCACTCTATGGAGGCAATCTAGTGAACCTAGGGGGATTGATATGGATATGGAGATAAATGGAAGTGAAGCCCCTAGAGGTCAAGCCTAAGTGGAATGAAAAGTGGTAATATATGCCTTGTAAGTCAAGTGATTTTTTCCCCAAAGGTACATTAATTCTCCAGATAATTGTACCTACCCGATACACAAGAAAATCCAACTTGCAATGATATATGTTAGTATGGATCTGAAATTTAATCTTGTTTTTAATAATTTACAAAAATAGATGACAATTTATATCAAAAAGTGAGACATTCAAATCAGCATGTAAAGCATCACATCAATCAACAATATTATCAATGAGTATGGCAATCAAGTATGATTGAAAATTTACACTTTAAGGTTGAATAAAGCAAGTTGTTATAACATGTATTTTCTGCAAAAAAATGCAGTCGTATGGATGTAGCATTCAATGGCATGCAGAAGCAAAATCAACCATGGAAAAATGCCAAAACTTATCCCAAAAGGTGCGCCCTAGTTAGTAGACTAGGTGAGTGAAGCTAGAGAGCTAGTCTAGGGTTAGTTTAGGAGTTAAGATAGTGTTAGTAGCTAGGTTTATGCAGCCCTAATGGATGTAGGTTAAAGTTTGTAACATAAATTAAAGTAGTGGGAGAGAGGGGATGCCCTAGTAGGGGAAGACTCCTATCAATGAGGCAAACCAACTTCAAGCGATAAACCTTTCAAAAGATCACAATTTGTGTTTCCTAAGGCAATGCTTTTATATCTCCAATGCAAAAAATGTATGACTAGTTCCTTTACTATTGGGTTAATCAAGTCAAATAAAGAAAGAGCTAGAAAAGATACCTCCTTGGGGGTGTAAGCCCTTTTACTTCCCAAGGAAAGTTTCTCTAGCTAGGGTTTAAGCTAAGAGGGTGTATGCCCTTATAATTATCTTAGCAAACCATTTTTTAATCAATAAGATGAAGCATAAAATGATGAATACTATGGTGGGGGTGTATGCCCTTATACTTCTCACCTAGATCCTAGAACAACAATCCTTGACTTGAAAAGAATGATAGCATAAGAGTAACAGACCATACAAAAATCAAGAAAGATGCCAAGATAATCCACCATAAAAGCTAGAAAATATCCATCCAAGTCTAGTTCCTTATTCCTCCATCAACCATTCATCAAGATAGCCATAAACAAGTGAACAAGAGACAATTAGAGCCAAGTGTAGCAAAAATTTCAGACCAACACCTCTCACAATGAGGGAGAGTTATGTTAAAATGAGATCTTATGATCTCTTATTTATACAAAATGTCACCAAGGTGACATGTCCACAAATTAATGGGTAAACCATAATATTAGGGGTTAATATCCCTAATATTTCCCCCTTAACAAAGTAATATTAAACAATTCATTTAAAATTTCACTTTTGCACAAATAAAACCCTAATTTACATGGACATCACCCCTTTAGGGGACGTTTTGGCACTGGGAGAAGGTAGTCGGTGATGTAGGAGGGTATTAAGGTTTCCCAAAGCCATGTGTCAAGCATACAAATGTCTTCCTTCATGGTCAAATCCCCAAGCACCTCAAAATTTCCAAGTGCCAATGCATATCATCTCACCACCATGCCCTAGCCCCCCAAACATGACATCAAGCTCAAAAAGAGGATGTTTTGTCCCTCTTGGTCATATCGTTTGGAAAGTGAGGGAATGGCTATGTCATCCAAGTCATCATTGAAGCCTTCCAAGTATTATCTTTCTCATCTGGCATGAGGGCCCTTGGAATCCAACCTTTGGGCATGTAGCCCCATAGAAGCCCAAGCTAGGCTTGTTCTCAAAAAATCGTCCACCAACTAGGTCCTGCAAAGAAAAATGAGCATGCCCTCCAAGGATATCAAGTTATAACATCATGATAAGTGAATCCAATCAATAAATAATCCATCTAAGAATGTGCATCAAAGATCACTATATCAAGCAATTAATTTCTCAAAGACACTATGCGACTTGTCAAACATGAATATGGGAGGGTTGACGAGGTGTCCTATTGGGTAGATCTTTCCCTTGGTCAAGGAGAGTTTCCAAGAGATCCCTCTCTAAGCCATGTAAATTGGATGAATTGGTTGGGGTCAAGACTCAATGGTAATAGGGATCATGACATACAAGGGTCATAGTGTCTCATTCACAGATGCCTTTGTAGAGGGTGTGTGGTACCTTCGTCCACAATGCACTTTTTCCAAACCCATAAATTTCCTTTTATCTTTCTTTATTTTTTTTCTTTCAATATAGTATAAGGAGAGGTTGAAGATCACTGCCCTGGCGTGGTGACCAAATGATGGCAATGTAACCCACAAACACCTAGTGGAAATGAGAAGGTTGGCTCATGATGAGACCCCCTTTCTCCCAGCCATGCAACTAAAAGCCATTACCCTGGTTTGGTGACAAGATGATGGTAATGTCATACCACTATATATTCATGGACGTGATAGGTCAGCTCATGACGAGACCTCATATCCTTCAACTAACCTATTAAGCATTATTTATTATATTGTGGGTCCCCTTTATGCAAAGATAAGTGTTTCACTTCTTTCTTGGGTGATCCCTGGGAAAATCATCTAGAAGGTTTATACAAATCTTTTATATTTTACCCAACATCAACCTCTCTGGGCCTGCAACCACTTCTTCCCATAGAA
The DNA here is from genome assembly GCA_032191745.1 of Picea mariana. NCBI lineage: Eukaryota > Viridiplantae > Streptophyta > Pinopsida > Pinales > Pinaceae > Picea > Picea mariana. Next base: position 11,955 of record JASDQU010194200.1, on the reverse strand, counting down.
TGAAGGACAACCCCTTCTTGGTTCAATATACCCTAAAATCCCAAGAGATAAGAAAATAGAGGGGAATAATGATGGAAAGTGGTAAGTATGGTTGGGAATGATACGATGGCTCATTAAGGGAGACCCCATTAGAAAACCCATCCCCAAGGAAATCCACTTAATAGGACACAATGTCAACCACCAAGGTGAAGTAGGGAAAAAGGAATAATGTCCAAGAATATATCATGAAATCTAGAGAAATCTAAGATACAACATACTCAAATGTCTTAAATATTTAAATGATGATCACCATAACATTGACTTGTACCTCATGGAGTAAGGACAACTTCCTTCTAGAAGCCAGCTGGTTTGGTGGATGCCATCTTCAAATCTGTGACTATATGTGGTGGTGAGTGGTTTTTCCATTTGTGAAAAGGGTATTGTTGGTCATGTAGTCTCTTGGCTCTTCGTATATGCAACATGACGGCCTACATACATAATCTCCTTAGTTATCCACAAATTGGGGATAACATATGGCTCCTACTTGGGGACATGTGCTCGTCATAGAGTGCATGAGAACCACAACATCTCTTGGTAGAATCGTTCCTGCAAGAAAACATAAATGGTCAAGTGCAGGATGGCCTACTAATCCTTTTTCTCATATGATGATAATCAAAACCAACTAAACTAGAAAATTAAAATTTTGAAAATTTTTCAATAAATTCTAAGCTAAGCATGAAATAAATTATGCAACTAGAGAAAAATGAAAATGAAATGCATATAAACTAGTATGAGAAATCAAGATGAAAATGAAGAGAATCAAAATGACTGACCTACTTAACTGGGGCACGGTCCCTGAAGAAGTCATGTGACCTGGATGTGAGGTTGGAGAAGAGACCCATCTACAGGTAGTGGCATCTTTCTCCCATCTAATTCTATCAAGTAGTACCTTTTTTTGTCAAACTTCTTCCTAATGATGTAAAGGCCAAGCCAAGAATTGTTTTCTTTTTGGTCATATATGGGCTTTCCCCTTCTTTTTTCCCACATGATCACAAGACTTCCTTCATTTAAATCGATGCAAGATGTATTCTTATAGCGTGGAGGCTCTATGTGGACTGTATCTTTGATGATTTCTTCATGTTTCTCATCTTCTTTTTTTATAATATGGATAGATCCCAGCTCCTTCCCATGGTACTTTTCAGTCTTTTTTTTATCTGTCCATGGGAGAAACATATCTATGGAATCTTCCTGCATGAACGGTAACTTGAATGGATCATACTCAATAACTTGTGGAGGCATATCATGGTAGTGTTTATTGACATAGTTGGGGCCCCTCAAATCCATCACATGTGTATCTTTGTTTTCCCTGTTATGTAAGATATCATATGTGTCATCTCCCATGGGAATATATGCACATGTAAGGTTCATGCTAAGGAAACCTCCAAGGTTTGAGGACCATGTCCTTGATAAGAGCATTCCCCAAGCATCAAGAACATGAATCACCAATATGTCCATGAGGACGTTGATATGCGGAAAATCTATCAAAAATGTCTCAACGTATTCACACACCCCCAAGACCTCAACTCTTCTTGAATCGATACAAAAAACATTGCCATAAGGTTGGGTTGTCTTCAAACCAAGGTCTTTCATCACCTTCAATGACATGAAATTCGATGAGGCCCCTAAATCAAGCATGAAGTTGTTCAAGTGGAGGCCATTTGATCTGAAAATAGAAGGCTGACTTGTTATTCTATGCAATCACCCTCTACTTCATTAAAATAAACTTTACAGGAACTCGCTTCATGTGTTAAAATGTGCAAAATAGATTATGTGCCAAGTTTATGCTTCTTCTTTTAAATGTTCATGTGTGAGGAAATGTTCTTTTAAATGGTTAAATATGTACTTTAAATAAATACAAAGCAACATAACTTGCAGCAAATAAACCATCAAACTCACAACAATAACAACATGATAAAGGAGTTCACCCCTCTCCGGGCTACATCTCCTTGAGCCTCCATCAATGGACTTGGCTCTCTGGGATTAACTTGTCAAAATTTCTTTTACAAGATTCTTCTCAACTCCAATGGAAATTCTGACTGCACCATTGGGATCAAAACACATAAAAACCCCAAAAATGACTGATAAAACTCTGAAAACGGATCATGGCTCATCTGGGCATGACCTCTTCTACATGTGGCCATAAGCTTCACTGAGCTTCTCTTTGGCAAAAACACCTGAAAAAGTCCTCAAAAGCCTCTGAAACCTGTCCCAATGTGTTCATAGAATAACAATTAGCCAAAAATGACTATTCAGTCATAGAAAACAAACTTGGACTCACCAAAACATGACCTCAATCAATGAGGGCTTCAAGCTCCTTGGAGCTCTCTGAAACTTTAATGGTTAAAAAGCCTGCAAAAGAAGTCTTCAAATGGCTGTAAAAATAGTTCCACTGGATTCAGAACATCCAAAAACCCCTAGCTGGGCTTTTACGGCACCTCATTTGGCCAAAAAATGAAGAAGATAGGCCTCCTGCCATTCTCTTCCTTCAAGCTTGTTGTCTCTGGTTCGCCAAAATGCACCTCCTGTTCGTTGAACCCATAACACACTCCAAAATGCATGCTTAAACCCAACATCGAGTGTCACTGAAAAATGGGCTAAACTGTCGAACAGTTAGGGTGTGCCCAACCCCTAACCGCCAAGTCCATGGTCACAAGGGTCCTCCATACGACCTCACACAATTACGAAAAGGGCTAACACTTGAAAATCAAAACCCGCGCGCATATGGCGTATAGATCGGTGGTCATATGGTAAATACACAAGACCGCAGGCTAAAACAAATCGCGTGCTCTGTGTATATATATATTGGTCATATGGTAAATGTAGGCAACCGGGGCTGGGGCTAAGCCCAAGCCCGGATGCACCCCATATCACATCCCACTGCAATTTATATACAATTAAAACCATAGACTATACAAGGACCACCGTGTGGGATAGTGGTAGCCCACACACTACCAAAGCATTGCAAAATGGGGAGGTCCAAGGTTCGAATCCCATGGACTCCATAAAATTTTGAAAACAACCAACCATACCAATAATAGGGTGCCATGTGGCAGCCCATGACTGGGCCACATGGCACCATGCCATTTGCCCAATAACTGCCACGTGTCGCAATGTGATTCGCCCAAATCTGCCAATGAGTGAAGGCCACGTCATCATATGCCACTTGGACGTACAACCTCTACCATGTCAGCGTATGGTCATGCCACGTCAACATGTACGGACTATACGGACTGCACAGTCAGCGTCCCTTTTTTTCCCTGTTTGACGATTCGAATAGATTGTGATATCTCTCGCTCCTGATGTCCATTTTAACCTAAACGAGTTGCGTTGGGTTCGTGATGACGAGGGCTATGCTCTCGTTCGTTTTGAGACAATTCCGAGAATGTTGATTTTTGAGCTAAAATTTGACCCTTGGTCCAGATTTTGACCACGCCTTCCCACTTAAAGGATTTTGGACCCACAAAATTTTATGATTATCTGTCTGAGCTTTAATACTCTTCTACTTTCAAGTTCTATCAACTAATTCTACTTGAAAAGTCTTTTCGACAATCACCTAGATACCTTGACATGCCTTGCACTGCAACTGGTTATGTGCCTCAACCACTGTTCTCTAGTTGTTGCTGACCCACTGTTCTCTTTGTGCTTGGAAGACTGCCAACCTTCCCACTGAGAATCAAGTCCCTCTTGTGAACTCTTTGATGTCAACACAATCTGTTCTCCAATGGCTGCAAAAAATTTCTTGCGACATCTTGTCACAAGCCAAGAAAACCATCAATCTTGAAAACAAATTTATACAAGACTGAAAATGATGCGAACAAAGTCTTTTGCTCTTCAAGAAAAATGTCACATCTGGTACTTCATCAAAGCACATGGCGTTTTCCTACATCTTGGTGTACTCAAAATCAACTTTCAAGCCAACAAACACCATCGACTAAACACAAGTCAAGAAACATGATCGACACAACATAGTCGTCAAGACAACATCGACACAAGTCGAAACTCATTTGAAACATATCGACCTTCCCAATGACAAGTCGACATACATGATACAAAATCATGTTATAATCATGAATCATTCATGATGAACTATCACCAAGTTCATTGCTTACACATACATAAAAACAAATGCATGTGCATGACTCTTCAACTCTCCTTCAAGTACAAACATAAGTACATAAACCCCGTAACATGTGGGTACATAATAGATGAATATGAAAAATATATATGGTTGTAACAAGTGAACATCATATCCATCTTTTACATCCTCCTGGCGAAGTTGTGCAACAACAAGAATGCCTTCACACGAATTGCATTCACATGCAACTTGCATCATACAAGTTATGATAAACTGTTGCAACTTGTCATACTCTCAACATAAATGCACACATAACGCTGAAAAGTGCATTTACTACAGAAAATGAAAGCGTTACTTGCTCAAGAAATCCAACCATTTCTTACCAAGCCAACTCAACGATGACTTTTTCTGCTGAAAATCGTCCTCTTGTGAATCATCTTGACTCACATCAATGATGGAATCTCCACTTCCATTCTTGCCAATCTCTTTATCCAATTGCTTCTTGTGCTATGGATGAGTGGTTGGATGCAATGTCCAACATTGGTCAATGAGATGACCCCTCTTCTGACAATGAGTGCAAATCTTTTGCATCCTCTTTTCACGTTGTCTTTGCTTGTAAAGTTTCCTGAAAGTGGTCAATCTTTTCCAACATTTTGAAACATGATGGTTATATAAACCACAATATGTACATGGAATTTTTCTTCCATTTTTACATACAAATTTATCATGCTTAACATAATCAAAAGCAACTGAATGATAATCAGAATTATACCTTGAACATTCACCTGTATTGCCTCTTTGAGGAGGTGAATTTGAAGAGTTACAAGCTCTCCTTTGAAGACCAACAAATCTGTTCTTGTCCTCATGGTTGTCACAACTCTTTTGCTTCACAAATTTGCATTCATCTTGAACACAAGCCTTGCATGCTGAAGGGATTGAACTTTCAACAAAAGTTCTTGAACTTTCACCTTTATAGCCTTCTTGAGGAGGTGAACTTGAAACAAAATTTGTTCTTGGAACTTTTTCCCTTGTCTCCTCGACTTTGGAATTTTCTCCATCTCTTCATTNCTATTCCTCTTGTGTGATTTTCAAAAACACCAAAACATTCATCTTGAGAGGAATTAGAAGATAAACTAACATTACATACCGTATGTTCATGCATGTACTTGGTAAGGGTTTCCTTTGCCTCATGGAGTTTATTCTCCATCTCATGCAACTTTTCAAGAAGCTGGTCTTTCTCCTTCTTCATGGCCATCAACTGCTCTTCAAGGACAATGCTCTCATTTTTGTCTTCACACATCTCTTTCATCACATCTCTCATGGTTAGAATTTCCTTCAACATCTCTTTATCAAAGAACTTAGATAATGAAGATGTATGAGAACTATCAATGCTTGAAGCTTCCTCCATCCTTGCAAGATATCAAACTTCAACACAAAACTTACACAAATACCAACAGCTAAATCTCAAGCTATCAATGGCAAACACATGAGCAAAAAAAACTATGCTCTAATACCACCTGATCTGAAAATAGAAGGCTAACTTGTTATGCTATGCAAGCACCCTCTACTTCATTAAAATAAACTTTACAGGACCTTGCTTCATGTGTTAAAATGTGAAAAATAGATTATGTGCCAAGTTTATGCTTCTTCTTTTAAATGTTCATGTGTGAGGAAATGTTCTTTTAAATGGTTAAATATGTGCTTTAAATAAATACACAGCAACATAACTTGCAGCAAATAAACCATCAAACTCACAACAATAACAACATGATAAAGGAGTTCACCCCTCTCCGGGCTACATCTCCTTGAGCCTCCATCAATGGACTTGGCTCTCTGGGATTAATCTGTCAAAAGTTCTTTTACAAGATGCTGCTCAACTCCAATGGAAATTCTAACTGCACCATTGGGATCAGAACACATAAAAACCCCAAAAATGACTAATAAAACTCTGAAAATGGATCATGGCTCATCCGGGCATGACCTCTTCTACATGTGGCCATAAGCTTTACTGATCTTCTCTTTGGAAAAAACACCTGTAAAAGTCCTCAAAATCCTTTGAAACCTATCCCAATGTGTTCAGAGCATAACAATTAGCCAAAAATGACTATTCAGTCACAGAAAACAAACTTGGACTCACCAAAACATGACCTCAATCAATGAGGGCTTCAAGCTCCCTGGAGCTCTCTGAAACTTCAATGGTTAAAAAAACTGCAAAAGAAGTCTTCAAATGGATGTAAAAATAGTGTCAATGGATTCATAACATCCAGAAACCCCTAGCTGGGCTTTTACGACACCTCATTCGGCCAAAAAATGAAGAAGATAGGCCTCCTACCATTCTCTTCCTTCAAGCTTGTTGCCTCTGGTTCGCCAAAATGCACCTCCTGTTCGTTGAACCCAGAACACACTCCAAAACACGTGCTTAAACCCAGCACCAAGTGTAACTAAAAAATGGGCTAAATTGTCAAACATTTAGGGTGCACCCAGCCCCTAACCACCAAGGCCGTGGTCACAAGGGTCCTCCATACGACCTCGCGCAATTACGAAAAGGGATAACACTTGAAAATCAAAACCCGCGCACATATGGCGTATAGATCAGTGGTCATATGGTAAATACACAAGACCGCGGGCTAAAACAAATCGCGTGCTCCGTGTATATATATATATATTGGTCATATGGTAAATGTAGGCGACCGGGGCTAGGGCTAAGCCCCAGCCTGGACGCGCCCCATATCACATCCCACTGCAATTTATATACAATTAAAACCATAGACTATACAAGGACCACCGTGTGGGCTAGTGGTAGCCCACACACTACCAAAGCATTACCAAAGGGGGAGGACTAGGGTTCGAATCCTACGGACTCCATAAAATTTTGAAAACAACCAACCATACCAATAACAGGGTGCCACGTGGCAGCCCATGACTGGGCCACGTGGCACCATGCCATTTGCCCAATAACTGCCATGTGTCGCAATGTGATTCACCCAAATCTGCCAATGAGTGAAGGCCACATCATCATCTGCCACTTGTACATATGACCTCTACCACGTCAGCGTACAGTCATGCTATGTCAGCATGTACGGACTGCACAATCAACGTCCCTTTTTTTACCTGTTTGATGATTTGAACAGATCGCGATATCTCTCGGTCCCAATGTCCGTTTGAACCCAAATGAGTTGCGTTGGGTTCATGATGACAAGGGCTACGCTCTCGTTTGTTTTGAGGCAATTCCGAGAACGTTGATTTTTGAGCTAAAATTTGACCCCTGGTCCAGATTTTGATCACCATTCAAACCTAATGAAATATAGAAGGGAAGGTTCTTGTCTCTTGGTCGATTGAGATACATAGTATTCAAAATGATGGGAGGATCCTCCTTCTCGGTTGGCACCTATAATGTCCTAAAAATTTCCCTTTTTATGGAAGGGATCTTACACATCTCTATCATTGGGACCGTCATATTCAATTTTTCAAACATGCTTGCAACATCTATATTCAACTGAATGTCATCTATAGGAGTTGGCTTAGGAAAAAACTCACATACCAGCGATGGAGATGGTGGAGCCACCTTTTTTGCTGATGGAATAGGAGTATTAGGTGTTACGAGGAAAATATCTCTATGGCTAGGGGTAAACCACAATAAATGGAAATGATTGTAGAAATCAACTCTAATCTCAAGTATGTTATATAAACAAATATTCTAACAATACAAGATAAGAGGCCTACCTCACCTAGAGATTCGATGAAGTCCACCATTGAGAACTTGACCCAAAGAAATATACCTGCAACTAGTCCTCAACAACTAAGCAATGCAAGCATATGGTGATATAATATAATGTTATCACATTCAATAGCATAATCCATCAACATTCATAAAAAAATACACCCATGGAATAATAATTCAAATATTTGCGAGATATTAATTCGACGAGAAAAGAGTATTTCTATTAAGATATAATCAATAGAAGTGAATGAGTTACAAACTTTCATGTCGGCACGGTTCAAAACCGATAAATTAAGTTCCTTCTAGATGGGCCTCCACCACTTCAATCCTCCACCAAAGGAAAGCTCATATAATAGAGACCAAGTAGTTCTCAATCAATAAGGGAATATCTTGGGGGTTGAACAATGTGTTCAGACTTAAAGGACAAAGGGATGCAGACTCAATGTGAAGTGAATAATTTCTCTAGAGTAACTTTGCTCTCAAAGTTGAATTCTTTCTCCTCCTTTCCATAGCTCAGATTTGGCCCATTTATAGCCTTCAAGTGGAACTAAAGGGATGAGTCAGAATATTTATAGTATATGGAAGGCCAAGGATCATTGATCTCATGACGTGACATGGAAAACCAACACCATTTTTTTTAATTTTGGGCACATTTCCCGATGTGCATGGGTTGTAGTGGTGCAACCTACATATACACATGTTGTAATATAGGCAGGGCGTGTATATGTGGAAAAATCATGTTTTTAGCTCTAGGATTTTCAAAAAGGGACTTCAAGTCTGCATAGGGAAATGGAAAAAGGTCCTTTGTGCAAGATTGCATGGGGTGAGAAAAATCTTGCTATAACAAATTCCCCCTAATGTGTGAGGTCAGAGGAGTATCTGCAATGGTCGAAATACATTATAAGACCTAGAAGTGTAGTAATGGGGACCCAACTAGAAGAACTAGTTGTTCATTACAATCTATACTGACTTTGCATACATGGCTGCCAATTTGAATTACACTGCAGATCCATGTGAAAATATACCAAACAATTTTCCATGACCATGAATAGGCAAATAAAAATGTGGTTACATGCAAAAGGTTGTCATAGTCACAAACAATGCCTAGTGAAACCAGTCTCAAAATCAATCTGAAGATATCTGTATACAATGGAGTATAATCTGATCTCCCATGATCACTGAAGTCACATAGGTACTAGTTCAATGAAAAGGTAGCAACAACTCAAGAAAGTTGTGACTATAAACTGATGTCTTCAATTCTTCTACATAATCCACCAAAGGTGCAAGTCTACATCATGTGAATAAAGGAATTGAGGTTGAACACAATGAGACTTTGTTTGATTACCTACCATTGAGGTATACCATTAACAAACATGAGACAACCTACCGATGATTAAAGTAGGTATCAAGGCACCAAGTACATTCTTACAAGTGTGAATAAAGGACTCTGGGTCGAACACTTGAAGAATCCATCGATTAGAAGACATTGGTGTATTCCCAACTATCGATGGTGAGAGAAACTACCACTAATGACTACAAGCCTCTAGGTACTCATAGGACTCTAGGTATCGTCTCCAGAATAGATGAAATGAAGTCGATGGAAGGAGACCTTCTTAAAGGAGAGTATTAAGGCATCTCTCATCATTCAACACGAGGTACAAAGAAATAGCTTAATGATCTGGAGGAAATCATATGAAGAACATGTTCACGAACCAACGACCCTATGCATCTTTCGCGTGTGTCAGGTGCAAGCAGTACACGAAAAAGACCCTCTGAATAGCATCTAATGAGGGAATTGTTGACAAAGGAAAGGAAACCACCAATAATTCTAATGGTATCCAAGACACTACATGAATCCCAATGTGTGAAAAGATGTCTTGTCGTCGAACACAAGGGAAACCACCCACTCAACGACCAATAATGAAATGTCTATTGTCGAGTTCAAGGTTACCTATCAATGAGGAAAGTAGGACCAGTGTGCACAATAAGACTATAGCTTCATGTGATTTTGAGACAAACTGAGGGTATGGACGACATGCAAAGTCAAGATTTATGAGAAATGGACGACACAGGTTGATAGACATCCTTTGAACAAGAGCACGAGACATATGGAAGACTCAGGCAACATAGATTCAATGAAGAAACCATGAGACGCAGGAGGCATCAATAAAATTCGCCATAGGGACTGGAAGAGTAACCATTCGGGGGATTACACTCTCTATAACAAGCTCAGCTTCCTAAGGAAATGCTAGACCCAAAATTATGATGACAATTGGACTAAAAAAGTTTGTGCTCTGTTCAAATGCGACATGACTACTACCAATATAAGATAATACTCTCTTATCACCCATATTTTTTTGTTTTTTCATAGTCAAATGAATGTTATGATACAAAGGAGGGAACGAGTGTCACATGTAAGAAAAACTAGTTCCAGCAGTGGAACATACCTATGCTCAATGCAAGGAGGTGCATGTGGGAGGTGGACACTCTGGGGAATGTTCCCTCCTGGGTATAGGGTGTCAAGTTGCCAACGATATAAACAAGGATTTGCTTGGTTGAGGATGCAAACCTATTGAGGAAAATGGTTTATAACACAAAGCGAGAACCGGAAATAGGCTCAATACTACAAGCAAGGGCACGAGATGCAATCACAACTTAACACCAAAAAATTTCCTTTTTCATAATATTTGTCTACTTGGTTTGAAAAAGGGATAAACTTGGACCAAATAGATGTCCTTTCAAATACAATTTACGAGTGTGAAAGAGACAAGTTCACTCGACAATATTTTCTCTTTTTGAAAACGAGTCGGAAAAGAGCTTAACCAAGACTCACGGCCTTTCAAGTCCAATTAACGAGTGTGAAAGGGACAAATTCACTCGGCAATCTTTTCTCCTTTTAGATGAGTCGGAAAAGAGATTAAATCAGTATCATTGAGAGGTTTTTAGGTGGCATGTCACGGGGGAGGCCAAGCCTCCCGTGTTGGACTTCTGTGAAAGGTCACCATCTTACAAATAGTCAACACAATCTTGGGAAAACCCAAAGCTCTCCAAGTCAAGGAGGGTAAAGAACTAGCGAAGGTTACCTTCTCTTTGATATATCAAATAATGTCTCTTAGTTGAAAAGACACAGGAGGAGGCATTGGATACCCCACAAGACCTTCCCAATCAAAGGGAACCTCTCCAAGACTTGAAGGGAGAGTACTCAGGGAGAGTAAAATTCTCTCTTGTTCAGAAGGTGCAGTACTAGAAATGCTAATGGCATGGGTGAAGGATGAATCAACCTCCAAGGGAAGGGTTGGATTGACCGGAAATTGCACTGGTATGACCACTTTTTCAACCATTTGTTGAATAGGATGCATGACAATAAGGCCAAGAGACGCATCACCCTCAAAAATAGGAGTGGTGTTGATCAAAGATTGCATCAACTCGACTGATGGGGGTTATATATGCACCAAAAAAACAGTAAAAGCCCTCAATTAAATTGTCAACATGAGGTAAGTAAACTTAGAGTTGTAGCAAAATATATGTCAAAGGTAGAAGGTTGGTAGGAGTATATTCTAACTAAGGAAGGAAGCTATCTAAGGCTAATCTTCTCAAGCAAAGCTATCTAATGAACAAACCCTACTAAGCAAATTGAAACTAGGTGACCTAAGTACCTTTGGGCCAAGGATCAATGGATAGTTCCTAAGAAAAAAAGTAAAACCCTATGTAAAGAAAACTAGTTCAACAATAAGAAATAAGAAACTATCTAAGCAAATGACACAATCAAACTTCTTTAACTTTCCAACCTACATTCAATGAGCAACTACCCTATGAAAGCAAATAAATAAGCAAGTAAGCAAAAGCACCTATATAACCTATTAAAGAAAATAGACAAGTAAGCAAAGACACCTAACTAACCTACTAAAGAAAAAGACAAGTAAGCAAAGGAAACTAACTAACCTACGAAAGCAAAAGACAAGTAAGCAAAGGAAACTAACTACTGCAAGTAACTAACCTACGAAAGCAAAAGACAAGTAAGCAAAGGAAACTAACTACTGCAAGTAAAACTTCTCATTGAACAACTATCTAGCCTAAGAGGCAAGTGGACTAAATGCCTAATGCAAAACTATTTCTCTTG